>JARHVA010004708.1:1040000-1212500 GCA_037957365.1 Torreya grandis
AAATAAAATAAAGGTAATTATATCTTTATCAAAAGATATATAAATCTATAATTGACTCCAATAACAGGATAGCTATTTTATTCAATTACTAATATATATAGGCTATATATGTCTTACTTTAATTTAATAACTTAACTTATATTGATATTCTTGAATATCAATTATAGTAATATAAATGTTCAATGATGTTTTCAGAGACATTATACTAGTATATATATATAATAACAATTAGATATCTATTATTTTATTTATTCATGAAAATCATAGATAGACATAAGTAAAGTAACCTTATATAATATTATTGTAGCATCAAGTACTAAATATATGTATAAAATGCAATCATATACATGATTTAATTCCTAACTACATACTAACATTTAAAACATGCAATCCAAAATATCTAATAATACAAACACATAATGTATATAACATTTTTAACCTAATATGGTGTGTGCAAGGGTATTATTAATTCCTCTGTCATCCTTCACTATATCCATCTATGCCTCCCTCTTCAATGATGCTCTCCCTCCATCATGATCTGAGGGATAAATTTTCCTACATCCATCTCATGATAAGAAGGTAGTTAGTCAAGTATATCATGAAACATATAAAATAATGCTATAAAAACAAATGTAACATTATCATTATGTAAAAAATCCATAATTATCATCTCAAAATAATGAACTCATGAAATATAAGTAACATATATTTATCCCATAATTACATATGACTTATAATTTAGTTAAAAAATAACAATCAATTTAATCAAACTTATTAATCTATAAATAAATAGGTAAATCAATTTAGTGAGAGAATTAGGATGTAACAGCCAACATGTCCTTCCTCAACCCCTTCCACCTCCCACATATCCTCTTGATAGTTCTTATATTCATGTTAAATCATAAGTACCTAGGGTTTCTACTTGTGAATCCATGAAATAAAAAATCATCACTATGAAAATGTCAATAAAAATTACGAAATAAAAAGTAATCTGTTGGTTCAAAGATCACATCATGATAAAATAATAACACATATACAAATAAATCAAAGTATGGTAGTTTTAATCATATATATACTTCATCAAGCTATCTAGAGACTAAACAAAAACATAAATCTACAACTAATTGTTAAAAAAATAATAAGAGTTCAAGTGAGATTCTAAGAGAAATGATAAAATAATTTGATTACATTACCTTCTATGCCTCCTCTACGAAGATCAAAATACTATTACACATATCATAGAATGCACATGCATCATACAAATAGTTGTTGGGATTTAAAAGACAATAAAAACGATGATTGACAATGATGATATTATAATAGATACTTAAATCAAGAAACCCACTCATATTATGATTGCATCTTCTAAAGTACAAGTATACAAATTTAAAAAAGAGAAAGTATGGATAAAAAAAGATAATTTAGATCAAGAAATGTTTCAAATGGAAAAATTAGAGAAAGAAAATATCCAAATGCTAAAATTAAAGTAGGAAAAAATTCCAAAGATAAAATTAGAGCAAACAAAATTAAAAAAAAAAAGTTTAAAATCAAAGGTTGTAAAGGGAACAATTGGAAAGAGACACATTATTAAAATAACAAATTGAAAATGAACAAGAAAGGTTAAAAAAACTATAAAAAGAAGTTACAAAAATAGAAATTACTAAATGAAAAGTTGCATAATCAAATTCAAGATGAGTAAAAAAATATTCTTAAGAAATGGTTTCTAAGAAAATATATTGAAAATTAAGATATACCTAGAAAAGATATTGTTACAAGTGAGGTTTAAAATAAATTAATCAAAAAACACTCACCATATATAAAGCCTGTATTTATCAATTGAATTATGGATGAAAATAAATTTACTAAGGTTGAGATTGTATCTTTTCATGAAGAAAATATATGTAATATGACACTTCTCCAATATCTTGGGTACAAAAAACACTTGGGTAATATTACATGGACTCAATGATTCATTAGATCCATTGAGATACTAGTAAATTGAATAAAAAACATGTTATTTTATATTTCAAATATTCCCTACCATAGATGAATGAAATGAAAAGCTAGGAAGATCATGGATGAGAACAATAAGGGAAACATTGGGTATAGATCATGATTATGTCATATTTTAGAAAGAAAGTCTAATGATTGCATTATCAAGGGAATATGAATATTTAAAGAAATTAAAACATATATTTAACTAATATTCAAGTAAATACATGTAATAACATAAAAATAAAGGCATGCAATACAACATATATCACAAAGCAAAAGAAATAAAAAATTCAACACAATAGTATGGGGTAGTTGGTTTTACAATTACAAATACAAAAGATGATAAGAGTGTCATACCAAAACTATAGGAATAATAGGATGATTATTATCATCGTAATGATTATGCAGAATATGATTGAAATAATATAGATAAAATGCAAGATAAACTTGGCAATATACTTGATGGTTATGACATATATGATATAATATCTACACAACAACATCCCATCTCAATTGGTGGTTTAGAATAGAATGAAAATAGTGATTACATATTTTATTTAGGAAATCTAGGGAATGTCATACGGTCCAAGTTATCAGTTAATTCAAAAATATTCAAATAATTAAAAATATATAATTGTAGATGAAGAATAACACACATGATATGGCTGCACTGGAGAGGTCGCAGGGTTTGCAGCGCGCAGGCTCCCCTTCAGGTGGACGACTGGACGTTGACAATAGTTCGCAGGGGACCCAACAAAATGCATTCTATGTAGGGGAGAAATCTAAACTCAGCAAGGTCAACGGCTGCTTCCCACGCTAACAAGATAGACCTATCCTGGTCATTCCTTCAGACACTGTTAAAGAAGATGTAGAATACCTGACATCTCATGCACTCATTTGCAAATTTTTAGGAATTCGTATCTCAGTTTTGGCCCTGGATGATTGGATTCACCAGTCATGGCAGATGGAAGGGAATTTCGACATCATGTTGGCAGGTAATAGTTATTTCATGGTTAATTTTTCATGTATCTGATAGAAATTGGATCTTTGAGGGGGGTCCATATTTTTATGACCGAATCGGTCTTTTTATAAAACCCTGGCATGTGGGGTTTAACTCTGCTAAAGATCTCCCATCACGAGTGCTAGTATGGGTCCATCTACCCAGGCTTCCTCTGGAATTCTGGAGAGAAGACATTCTACGTCAGATTGTTGCTTTAATTGGAACTCCAACTGTAATTTCTCACCAATCTCTAGATAGGAAGATTATTACCTATGCTCGAATCTGTGTTGACATAGATATCAATAATCCCCTACCAAATTTGATTGAAATAAGTATGGGTGCCTCTTCTTGGATACAACAAGTGGATTATGAATCCATTCCTTTTCAATGCTGATTCTACCATGAGTATGGGCATCTAATTTGCCAATGCCCGTAAGCACCCAAGGGCGCTGCCATTCCTGAGAGATCAATAGCTTCAAGGACTGCCAATTCAGCCAGGAGAAATGGACATCAGGAGGTTTCAGGTAATAGGAATGGCTAGCCAGATAGCATGGCAAAAGGGAAATCTCCTCTGATTAGCCCCACTCAGGAACAGGGGCCCTATAACCCTCCAGGAATAGACAGAGAAGGATTCACCATGGTTCGTCACCGAATAAGAGGGCGTGGCCAGAAGTGCTCCCACCTAGACTGGCAAGGTGAGGCTGGTTTCAATCATTTTTAAATTATGGAAAACATGATTATTGAAGATAGAGGCCCTGTAGTGGAACAGTGTGAGAATCTGGAGGTGAAAGGGAGGAGCTTGATAATCAGTGAGTCCCAGAATATGGTCATTCAGCAGAGTTTGGAGGTAGATCTTGTCCTAGAACCTAGAACCATAGGGATGCCTCTTACCTCTCAGGACAAAGAGGTCCGCTGGGCAGATTTGGTAAATGACATGGGAACATCGAGCAAAGAAAAGGGGGCATCACTGGTTCTTGGTCTAATGCAATGACCTTTTAAGAAGGTCTCTTCTTCAACACCCTCCAAAGCAGGACGCAGGAAAGATTAGGACAGACTTAGACTTACAAGAGACCTTCTGGTAGAGTCGGGAGTGGTGAAGACCATGGATGAACACTTCCCCCCCTCCCCAATGATAGTTCTCTCATGGAATGTAAGGGGATTGAGTAGTGCCCCTAGACAAAAGGCTATTCACAAGCTGATGGTAGATCATTCTCCTGATATTTTTTATATCCAAGAGACCAAACTGTCTATTGACTCCTTGCTTACTTTCTATCCAAACATTTGGTTTCTCGGTCAATGCCAATGTGTTGGCACCCAAGGGTCTTCAGGTGGGCTGGCTATCTGTTGGAACCCAATAAAAATCACACCATCCCATTGGATGTCCTAAAGATCTGCCATTTCAGTGGTTGCTACATCCTTGGAGATAGGGGAGCTGATTTTGGTTACTAATGTGTATGCCCCTATTGACCTTTTGGGTCAGATCAAGCTGTGGGAGCACATTCGATATGTCAGAAGATGCCATCCCTTCCTCCCATGGATTTTTGCAGGATATTTCAATGCTATTCTTAGCTTGGAGGAAAAAAGTGGAGGTATAGCTTGATTGGGACCGTCTTCAGAAACTCTCTGGCAAAATATTGACCTGTTGCATCTTTCCAATGTCAAGCCACTGAATGGGCTCTTCACGTGGAATAATAGAAGAGTAGGTGAGGTAGCTATATCAGAACGCCTAGACAGGTTCTTGGTCTCTTAATTTTGGCTCTCTAGCTCAGTCTCCCTCTCCTCTGAAATTCTTTACTGGCGGGGGTCCGACCATTGACCTATCAAACTGGCGTCCAGTCACATTGCTGCTCCTAAGAAGCCCCCCTTCAAGTTCCAGCTGATGTGGCTTTGGGAAACTTCCTTGCATGACCTGATGGCTCACTGGTGGCATCAAGGAGCTCCAAATTATGGTACGGCCATGTACTCCTTTTCTAAGAAGCTCCAATATGTCAAGAGGAAATTGAAGTTTTGGAACAGCCATGACTTTGGTAATATCCAGACTATGAAAAAGAGAGCTCAAGACCGTCTGGATGTTATTACCAGACAAATCTGAGATGGCAGCTTGTCTGAAGCCCTTCGCTTGGATGAGGTATAGGCCTCTTTGGTTTTAGCAGAATGGGACCTCCGAGAGGAAATCTACTGGAAACAGAAGGCCTGGATTGACTGGCTTCAAGAGGGGGATAAGAACATGGCATTCTTTCACAACTCGGTGCAAGACAGGTGCAACACAGGTTTTCTCTCTTCCCTGATTGCTTCGGATGGCAGACGGATGACTTCTTCCCAAGATATTGCCAAGGAAGCTATTCGCTACTATTCAACTCTTTTTTTAGAGGACACTCGCCCAGATGAGAGCACTGAGGACACAATTTTATCTTGTATTCCAGCCATTGTGACTTTGGCAATGAATGACTATTTAATGAGGCTGATTAGTGAGGCTGAGCTGGAGGGTGTGGTGTTCGGCATGAACAAATGTAAGGCTCCAGGTCCGGATGGATTTCTTGCGGAGTTCTTCTAGGAATTCTGGGATATTAATAAGCAAGATCTCTTGGATGTTGCCCAAGAATCTTTCTCTAACAAAGATATGCTCCAAGCCTTGAATGCGACCTTTTTGGTGCTTATCCCAAAGAATGAGTAGGCCAATCAGCTGGAGAGTTATAGACCCATTGCACTTTGTAATGTTGTCTACAAAATCATTACTAAGCTTATTGCAAAAAGGCTTAAAAGTTGCCTTTTGGCTGTTATTTTTGAGGAGCATGGGGGATTCATGGCAGGCAAGCAAATTTTGGATGGAGTGGTTATAGCGACTGAAGCAATTCACTCCATGAGCACCTCCCAGGAATGGGCTATGTTTATCAAGCTAGATATGGCCAAGGCATATGATAGGGTAAGCTAGAGATTCTTGCAGAGAATCCTACTCGCATTCATTTTTCACCAAGATTGGATCCAATGGACTCTTAGCTGCGTGACAACTCCTTCATACTCAGTGTTGATCAATGGAACCCCCTTAGAGCTATTTGGCGCATCCAGAGGTCTTCAATAAGGAGACCCTCTATCTCCATATTTGTTTATTATCTTGGCTGAGGGACTTGGGTGGCTTATTAAAGTCAGGACTACTCAGCATACGCTTCAGGGATGGAGATGGGGGGAAGGATTACCTATTTTGTCTCACCTTCAATTTGTTGATGATACTGCCTTGGCGGGGAGAGCGCGGATTTGGGAGGCAGAAGTTTTCAAGGTCACCCTAGATTCTTACTTAGGAGCATCCGAGCAGAAGCTTAATGATCACAAGTCCTCCATAGTGTTTTTCAACACTTCTAAGCCTATCCAGAGGAGGATCAGTGCTATTCTGAGGTTCCAGCTTCAGTCTCTGCCCCTTACCTAGTTAGGAGTTCCCATTGTGGTGGGGAGGCAGCTGAGGCTCTTCTGGCAAAATTTCCTGGATAGGCTTAGATAGAAAGTAAATCACTGGACTCACAGATGGCTATCTACAACTGGCAGGATGATTCTTCTACAATCGGTGATACAGGCCCTTCTGATTTATCACAGTATGGTTTAGGTTGCCCCGGGGTACTTTCTCAAAGAATTTGATGCTTTGTCCTGCCAATTTCTCTGGAGCAACAACCTACAACACTCCAAGTGGAGCCTTCTAAATTGGGACACAATTTGTCAACCGAAAAGGGAAGGAGGCCTGGGGTTGCGCTCAACTATCCTGTGTAGCCAAGCTCTTGCTGCCAAGCTCTATTGGCGATGGTGCTCCAGTCCTGCCCAACTGTGGGCCCATATCTTATCTCTCAAATATTACCTAGGGATTAACCTGCCAGATATGTCTAGACTCCCTTTAGAGGGAAGAGGATCATTGGTTTGGGAAACTCTCAAGCGTGGAGCTCAGTTGGTAAAATGTAGCCTTTTCTGGATCTGCAACAAAGGTACAGAGGCTCTCTTCTGGGAGGATTCCTGGGATGGATTTCCCCCTCTCCTATCTTCTCACCCCCATCTTTAGCCACTCTATAATTCTTTTCTCGATGCTGGATGGGATATGGTGAATCACTATAAGGATACTTTTAGGATGGGCCCAGCGGTGGGCTATCGCTAGAAGGATATCTCAGATTGGCTGCCGAGAGGAACTATGGAGGATCAGCTGGAGACAGCTTAGATTCTGGCTTTTAGAGAGTGCAGACTGCTTCAAGACAGGGATGGTTTGGCTTGGGGTAGTGATCCATCTGGGAAATACTCTGTGTCAGCTAGTTATCAGGCTTTGACTAGACAACTCTTTAGAGCTCGGATGATCTCTTAGGGGAGAAAGGTATGGAATAGCTACTCATGGCCTAAATGCAATTTTTTCCTCTAGGTGCTGGTCCATAATAAATGTCTCATGTGGGACAACCTCTGCAAAAGAGGCTTCCATGGACCTTCAATGTGTGTATTATGCCAGAAAAGTGAGGAGACCATTTCCCATCTATTCTTCCAATGTCCCTTTGCCAATTTGATTTGGCACAAGTGGTGGGAGGTGTGGGAATGCCCATGCTAGCACGTGGGCTCACTGACATAATTTTGGAACAAATTGGATCAACCTCCCTCATAGGTTGTGCCTCTTCAGGTGACATGGCGCATTGGTCCATCTTTTATTTTGTGGAATTTGTGGCTTGAGAGAAACAGGCATATTTTTTAGAATGAGAATTTAGAGGTTAAAAGCTTATGGGGGAAGATCGAGATTTCCATCCTTGAAACGGTCCATGCCAAGTGTGATGGCATCTTTGACCTGGGCCTGGGAGATACCAAGATCTTGGCATGACTTGCTGATGTGGCCGCGTTTCCCAACAGTAGCAGTTACGCCCAACACTTGCCTACGCGTGGACATCATCAGGGGCCGCGTCCTGTCAATCAGGTGGGTCACTGGGTGCCTTCAGTTACTGGGACCCTTAAGGTGAATATAGATGGGTCATCTTTAGGCAATCTTGGTCCAGTTGGGGTGGGCAGGATTGGCTGAGATAGTTCTGGCAAAATGCAGTTCTTCTTCTCTATTCATAAAGGTTATCATTCGAATAATTTAATGGAAGCTCTCGCGATCTTGATGGTTGTTCATCAGTGTTGCTCACTTGGCTAGCACAATATCATTTGTGAATCTAACTCACAGGTGGTGGTAAACATGCTTAATAAGCAAAATTTTGAGACAATCAACTGGCAGTTGGCTGGAGTTGCTCAACAAGTGCTTCAGATTACTAATTTGATGCATTCTATGATTTTTAAGTATATCCCAAGAGAGTGGAACAGGGTAGCGGACCACTTGGCCAAATGGGCCTCAGATCATGGACCGGGATGGGATGTCTTAGACCTCAAGTTGATGCCCCATGATCTAGCTACTGATTTAGTTCAGCTGGTGGATTAGGACAATACTTTGTAATTTGTATCTTTCTTGTTTTCAATAAAAAAACTTACCCCGGATTTAGTTAAAAAAAATATATAATTGTACAAATCTCATTGACTATTGCATCATGTTCTTTCATTGATTTCACATTTGATCAATTTATCAATTCTTCTCATCCCTTGATTACTATTGAATTATTGGACTCTTGACTCTTATTTTTCACTTTCTAAATATGAACAATTAAAAACAATGATAAATTTTACCATATTATCTCATTTATCACTCGGTTTCATATTTTATACTGATAATATGTCATTTTTTTTATCAAAGACAAAATTAACCAATTATGGATAGAAATTACTGCCACTACTGCCACAGTTGGTCGATCATGTCCTATGCTATTTTTCACCTAGAAACCATTGTTTGAGAACATAAAACTTAAATATTCTAATTTTTAGATATTTGACTTAGTTTTAGTATGCAAAATACCATTTTTTATGTAAAATCTCACTTTTTATGTGTTATATTTCTCATATGTACTACAGAATTTAACAAGTGTACATTTCATGAAACTAGGATGTAAAATTAGTCCTTTGCATACTATTTTTATTCTTACATACTTTTCACACACAAGGGAGGAATGTTTCCCATACATATCCATAGAATCACTTCTAATGCATATTTGACATTGACACATGTCATGAAATGTTCATATATTTCCTTCATTATACATTCGACACTTCATTTTGTTCTAGTTTATAGTGTTTATAGTGTCAATATTCCAAAAATATAAAAAAATAAAATATTGAAAAAATATAAAAACATTCAAAATCTGCTAAAATTCTAAAATTAGATCTTTAACTTAATTAAAAGTCTAGTTTACATCATTTTTAATATATTACTTATCTCATGAATAATAAATAATATATTATTTCTCTATCATACATGTATTTAATTGGTATTCATGAGTGTTATGTAAGACAAAATATTTACAGGGACTAAAATGTTGGACTTACCTCTACTCAGTAGCCTTGCTAAACTAGGGACATATTAGCTGTAGGGGATAGTATGTACATTTTTTATCATTACATGAATATTATACTATTGAGATCTATACTATTTATAAATATATTTATAACAAACACACACACACACACACACACACACACACACACACACACACACACACACACACACACACACACACACACACACATGTTATTTTATAAGACATGATCACATTAAATATGCATGGTTTAAACTACATATCTGTTATATACTCCATTGATGCTATTACTTGTACATAATTTATTACATATTGTTTTTCTATTGTGTCTAGCCTTTGGCCCTTGTGTGAAAAATTATTTGAACATATTTATAAGATTAATATTTGAAATAGGTTGTAGTTTATTCTAGTGAGAATTTTATGGAACTTGAGGAATATAACTCGCAACCATGTCATGACCTCATTGATAAGTTTGAAGTATTTAATCATCCTACTGTTCTTAAAGAAAAAGTTAAGGTTAATATTGAAGTTGACATATTTTCAAGTGATGAAGAAGAATTTTCCTTTTGGGAAGTGTTAGAAATGGTTTGATCTAGTCTAGATGGTAAACCCACAACCCATGAGGAGAGAGTTAATGATGTTAACTTAGCCAATGAGAATTATTAAGAGATGTATGAGAAATATCTTTAATAGAGTATCATGGTTGATAATATTATTGAATCTCATGAATAAGTATAAGGAGGCCTTAAAGACGTGGAAGTCCTATGTAGACATGTTCAATGAGTTTGAAGATTTTGGTAAGCTAGCACCACAAGAAGAAGTTACTGATAAGGAGTATAAAGTTTATATCAAGACAACAAATTCTACTATTCATCACCAAGAGGTTCAAGTTAATGATGTAGAAATCTATGATGAGTAGAACACTTCCCAATATTATAAAGTGATTGAATTTGTGAATCCAAATGACTATGAACTTGCTTATGTATTCACAATTCAAAATGTGATCAACTTGGAGCTCTCTTACATTTCAAAATGTGGAGAACAACATGAGGTATGCCTTAAAAAATAAAATGAATATGCCCAAATTAGAGAAATGTTTATTGATGATCCATTTGAGATTATTCCAATTGTGTTGGAAAGCAAGAAGAATGGTCAATCAAATGCTACATTTAAAGGGAAACTTGTTCCATAATATGTCTCATCTCATAAGGCAACTAATCTAAGAAGTTTTACATTTGACATTGAAGCAGGAATATATGTAGGTTAGTTGTACATAATAGTATTTTCTTTATTTTCCCTAAGTGATTTAGAGTACAAGTGTGTGTGTTGTCTTGTCTAGTTTCCTTTTCTTTGTGTGTTATTTCTTGTCTTCTTATGTTTTTAGAGATATTTAAATATTTCATTCATTCTAATAGGTTTCCAGTCAGTTGTCAAGGTTAATTTAGGTTTGATTTTGAGTGAGATGACTCCATGCACAATGGATGGCTTAGGCAACTAGTTTAATGAGCATATAAGGCATGACATCCTTGGAGGTTGCTAAATATGTTATCCAAATTTTGGCTACCATAGGATAGGGTCATAATTGCTTTCCTTTTATAATGCATTTTATCATAGTTTAAGGTAAATTTGATAAGTTTAAGGTAATGTTCATTTTGATCCTAAGCTTGTATAATAACTTTATATCATGATTCAAGATAGTTCAAGTGATAATAAAGGTTTAGCATGTCTTGTTAAGTCATATGACATGTGTCAAGATCATGGCATACTCCCTCTAGTCTGTACAAGTGCCCAAATAGGTTTTAAACACTCTTTGCTAATGTTATAATCCATTAAAATGTTTTCTTGATCATTTTGTAATGTTATAAGGATATTATTATAAGAAATTGTAGGTGAAAAATATATGGAAGTTGATGAAATGTCACATCATATTCATATAGGCATCTAAAATCTTCATGAACACTTATTCTATCTATTCAATTAGGTTTCAAGGTAGAGTGTGACAATTATCTTAAAAAAGAAAGGTTTTAAAAGGATGGTTATAGGTTTTCAACATGGATTTTTAATAAAATAACTCCCATGGATACATACACCATTAATATTCCCAAATCCATGCTGAGATAGTGTTTTTCAAGTTAGAGGGATAATTTTTTTATCTCCTCTTTTGGTTTCTTGACAAGCCAAGGAACTCAATTGGTTTGCACTCATTTCATGGAGGAAAGAGAAGATATGGTTGAATTTTATTTTGGAATTTAATTATCCTCTATTAACTTATAAATATTGGCATTGGTTTTTATATATATGACCTATGTTTTATGAACCATTAGTAAGAGTATAAGGAGATCTTAAACTCTCCTAAAACCCCAAGGGTTCAAATTTCAATAGTTTCAAAAAATTGGTGAGATATTTTATGAAATGGATGATTTAATGAGACCATTTAAGACATTTATATTATATTTAAATCATTATCCAACATATGGTTAGCATGTGCATGTCTGAGTAAAGAAAAATCTCATTTTTAAAGGTGGCAGATCTAGATAGGAGGTTAAAGGTAGGTTTTGTTTAGTTTTTCAAGTTCTTAACCTCATTTAAACTTCAAATTAACTAAAAATAAATACATAATCATCCTATTAATATCATCAGGTCCATTCCCACCTTTGAAAATGCTTTTTTACTCACATGGACTCATTGCTATCATCAAAAAGATTTTAGCAGTCATATGCAGGAAATGAACATCCAAAAGGCAGATAAGTACACACGGCTTGAGTGGTGAAAGTTTAATAAAATTAATAATATTAATTATACCAAAATATAATCACATTTTATTAAAATTTTATACTAAAAAAATAGGTGTACTAGGTTGACTGTATGAGCTTAGTAATGGACTATGTGGATCTCAAAGGACTACACCTATAGGTTTGTCCTAGGCCTGAGTGATAAGAGATTAATAAAATAAATACAATAGGGTTTACAAGGGGAAGAGAGATGATGAGTAAGGTAAAATTACCTTACTTACACAATCAATAGGGTAGTTCAGTCTAGGGAAACTCAATGTAGTAAAGCTTATAGTCAAGGTACCTTAATGACTATTTAAAAGTATGTTATAAATGAAATGGAAGGAAAAAATGCAAAGGTGGTGTCAAATTAGATGTTAAAGAGGTGAATAAGGATCATGATGACCATGAGTAAGGAATTTGGATTTAAGGATCAAGGGTAATGAATATCAAATCACTCAAAGTATGCAATCTTAGTCAAAGTACCATAATAGATTTGCTCTAATCCTAGATGACAAAAAAGACTAATTTGAGATGTCAGATGAATAAAAAAGGGTTCCAAGGGTTATAAATAATATGAATTAATTATATAACCACAATATAATTATTAAAAATAGGAACCACCTAAATATCTCGATATAGATAGCATTGCAATCAAGGAAATCCAAACGTGCACTAATAGGCCTATCATAGACTTATTGATAGAGAAGATGCATACTTATGAGAGATGTAATATCTTGAAGGGTTAAAATATTTAATTGTGAGATAAATTTATGGTATATTCAATTATATAATCTAAAAAATAATTGATAATTTTTTGTCTCAAATTCCAACACTCAATAAACCATAATTGTATACTTATAGGCCAACTAGACAATGCAAATTCACCTTCAAGCATGAGAGGGAAGATTTAATGTGTGCATTGGATTTAGGGTTTATATTAATAAAAAAATCATATGGAGTAACTATATACCAAATAATACCTTAAAAAATATTATATAGAGTGATGAAAATAGAATCCATCTTAAAGCATGCAGCCATAGAGTCTTAAGCACCTACAAACCTAATGGGGAATGTTCAGGGTTGTTTTCAAATGGATGAACATAATATGAAATATTGAATTATAAATATAATTTTAATTTGGTGAGGTATGTGATAAAATTTAGACACACCTTGAATTCAATAAAAATCAATAAAATCCAATGAATAGAAAACATATCTTCAGATTGCGGTCAAGGAGCCAACACTAAAATGCAAGAGAGATGTGAGTGTTATGCGAAATACTGAAGTGGAAATAATGTAAATAATTCATATATTTTTTTAAAATATTTTATCATGAAATTAATATATTTTTTAAGGTAAATTAATTAAATTTCAAGGTTTGAGAATCTTTTTTAGGCATGGTAAACCTAAACCTGCATACACAGGCCTGTGTGTAAAATTGTGAAGAAGATTTATTAGATGAGGATGAGTTGGAATCATAAAGTATATAAGATGGTGATTAGGAGTTGGTGATTAGGAATTAAATGTAAATATTAAACCTTCAAGTCACCTTGGTATATGTAGATCTTGGGCACTGGTGTGTAGAGGATTCTCATTACTGTACAGAATTAACACCCCAAAGAGTGAGTTACATGCCAAAAACTCCCATAGAAAACCAAAGGGGGTGAAGATTTTATAAGTAATAGGAGAGAATGGAATGCATATAATTTTTATACATACATAAAAAATAAATATTTCTCCCATGTTCTCTTTTTGAAAATTCAACTTTCAAGCAATTATGATGATGTTGTTCTTCAGTGCCCAACTGAATGTGCAGTCTCCATTGTGCACTCCTTACATAGAATGCTTTTAGAAAATGAACCATACACAAATAAATATACAAATTATGTTCATGAACCATTAAATATAAATATTTAGGGAACAAATAACCTACCAAAATATTAAGGAATATGCACACCCTCTTTTGCATGCCATCTCCTGATGCATGATCTATATAGAACCCAATCGAGTTTAAGAGCATGTTACTTAGTGCATAGATATCCAAAAAAATGTGTAAGGAACTAATTACCATTAGATGAAAAATAATGACATAGATGGTCTAAATAAGGCCCATGTAATGATTGATATATGACAACAAAGTATAAAGTGGTAGTTAAAAATTTATTGAATGGTGTTCAAGGCCTTGTCATGAGAAGTAAATGTAGAAGTGGCTATTAGACATTAGAATAAAATAACACACCACCCATATAAATACCCCCAAAATACCATCCATTTCCAAACATTTTTGGGGATCCATAATAATTTTTCCATCAAATCCTAGATCTAGATCATCAACCATAGATGTGATGTCGTAATACAATTAAAAGACTGTATCTTCTACCCCAAGTGGTAGATTAATTATAAAAGTGGTTCTCCATTATAAAAGCCTTGTTTTTAATTATAATATGGTCAAAAATTTTAGGAAAACTCATGCTTCTAAATTTTTCCCTTTTAAGAATGATTTTGTTGGCTAAACCTTGCACTTTAATGGGACTTGACTTCACATCTCTTCATTCTTATTACATCCTATGTGTAATTTGTATTTCTTGATATTTTTATATGGATGAATTATTATCCCTTTCATTTTTATCCATTCTCAACACCTCTATGTGGACATAAGAACTTATTTTTTAGGTCACATTCTATGCACATTCAGGTCTATATAGATTATAAATGTAGATAATCTTATCCCTATCAGTATTGCATTGTGTTCTCATGCCTTCATACAAAATACTTATGCATTTGAAGTATCTTTGGTGAATTTTACATGATATCATCTCATTATTAGTGATTTTTAGTGTGTTCATCAAGGTAGTGGAATCATTCATTTTATTCTTGATGCATCACCTTCACTTCATAAATAGCCTCTTACCTTCTCCCTCCCTTTTCTCTTTATCAAGATTTAGGTTTAGTGCTATCTAAAGATTTCATTTATACTCTTTGTAGGTCTATTCACTAGTCTTAAATTGATGCACTTATAAACCCTTCTCTTACGCTGATGTTAGGAACCCGTGCCTTACCCTTCTCTTTGCAATATTAGTGTAATAATTGATATGGACAAATATGCTTTATAAGTAATCCCTTAGAGCATATTTGAATTATCCCAAATACAAGGGAAGTAGTAGTTGTTAGAATAGAGTTAGTATATAAGTAAGTGTTGAGGCCTAATGAAGGCATCCATGAATTTATTGTATTGAGCTTGCTCAAAGGAGGTTGCCCCCTCGAAGTGGCCTATAATCAATATAAGCTTTCTATGTTTCTGTTATTCATAAGAGTTATTTTATTTTCACATATTTTGATTAAATCTATTTTAGGGGTAATTTGATACAGGAGGTTCCTAAGAGAAGGGTAAGGCACAGGTTCGAGTATGGCTTGTAAATTTTTAGGGTGGTTAGTAGCAGTGGGGGGCTAGAGTTGAATGGAATGCTGTTATGTAATGACCCCATGTGAGCCTTTCTTTAAAAGTTTTTCCATGCGATGAGAACTGATGATGCTAACAGATCTTGGAAATAACCCTTTTAAGGTGTGCTTCTAACCATTATCTGTGAACTACATCCAAAGCTCTGAGAAGTCCCATAAAATAGGTCCTAATGTGTGAAGCCACTATGCCCTTAAAACCACATCACACCCTCCTAAAGATAGGGCAAACATATCAGAGCAAAAATTATAATCATCCATTGAAATACACACATTTCGACACTTCCCTTTACATGGAAATGTGCCCCCATTAGCAATCATGACTTCAAATCTAGAACAAGGCTATACAAAGCAGTCTGTTGCCTTAGCAATGTGAGGATTGATGAAATTGTGAGTACTACCTGAGTCAATGAGGATTGTGAGAGGGATATTTTTGAAGCACCCTTTGACCTTCATGGTTTGGGGAGTGGTGACACCTACTAGTGCATGCACTGAGATCTCAAGTTGAGTCTCTTGAACCACTGGGCCCTCTTCAGTGCCAGGTTCTTCTTGAGCATCTTGAAATTCTAGAATATCAGGCTCGCTGTCTTGCTCTGGTGGTGGCTCCACATCTAGAAAGTAAAGTTTTTATAGGATGCACCTTTGACCCCTAACCCATTTATCATCATATTTGTAACATAATTCATTCTCTTTACAATCCCACATCTCTGCCTCAGTCAGGTGCTTGATTGGTGTGGTTATGGTTGTCCACTGATTCATTGTGTTCTTTGTTGGTGAAAAGGTGGGAGGTTGACACTGTGTGGAGAGTTTATCTTCTGATAACTTAGCCAAACCCAAAGCATCCATCATATTTTTAGGTTAAAACATTTTTACCTCTGAGTAGATCAGCTCTTTGAGGCCACTAACAAAGCAACTTTTGAAGAAGTCATCTGACAACCCTTCAGTGTGATTAACAAGTTTTTTAAATTCAATATGATATTCATGAATAGTACCTATTTGATGGAGTTTGGTGAGATATCTTGTGAAATCCTTGAATGCCAAGGGACCAAACCTACCTAGAATTAAGGATGCAAAATTTGACCAATTGGGTTCATCATTTGACTTAAGATACCAATGGTACCACTAAAGTGCTTCTTGTTCTAGATGAAAGGAAGTAATTGGGACTTTATTTGTAGAATAATTATTGTGAAGGTTTAAGAATTGTTTAGCTCAATATATCCATCCTATAGGATTGATACCATTGAACTGTGGAAAGTCTAGCTTAGGTCCATGTGAAAATTTGGAAGCAAAGGAGTGATGCTCTGAAGAAGACTCCTCCTTCTGCACTTTGTTGAGCAAGATGTTATTCTATTGATTCAATCCATGCATCATATTGATTAACTCTGTAACCTGAGATTTCAATGTGGTGATTTCTTCCTCTATGATTTTTGTGCCTACACGAGTGCTGCCCCAATTTTTTTTACTATTATTTTTTTTACTGCTGCTTTAGAAATGGATTGTTTGCAACTGTGTGGTTGGAAATATCCTCAACTATGGATATGTTGTTGTTTTCTCTCTGAACTTGATAAGTTGGATATGGACCCCAAGTTTGTTTGGCTACCTAAAGGATTTTTTAAAATTCTCTTTGGCCACCAAATTTTTCTAATTGTGTACTGCTCTCCAAAAAAATTTGGCCACAAGTTCACCCCTTAAGGATAGCTTTTGGTTTACCTCACGGGTGAGAACTAGTCAATTGGGATGGAGCTGTTGCCCTTTTAGCTGGCAGGTCCTCTCAATGGGCCAGCTACTTTAGGATTGCTATGGTACTCCTCATAATGAGTTTTAGGGCTTATGACCAAACACTTCCCATAGTTAAGTGGATGGGTATTTACCCAATCTGAAATGATGGAACCTGCAATGAAAAAAATTCTTGCCAGAAATGGCGTAGCTCCTAAAAACCCTGCTTAAAAAAAAATTGCTCCAAATATACCCATAAAGCCAAGAAAGTACTCTAATACCAGATGAGAAGAACCTCATGTAGAAAATTACCCCTATAATATATTTAATCAAAATATGTGAAAATAAAATAACTCTTACGAATAACAGAAACATAGAAAGCTTATATTGAGCGTAGGCCACTTTGAGGGGGCAACCTCCTTTGAACAAGCTCAACACAATAAATTCATGGATGCCTTCATTGGGCCTCAACACTTACTTATATACTAACTCTATTATAAAAAATACTACTTCCCTTATATGTGGGATAATTAAAATATGCTCTAAGGGATGAATTACAAATCATATGCATCCATAGCAATTATTACACTAATACTGCAAAGAGAAGGGTAAGGCATGGGTTCCTAACATTGAAGTATCTTTGGTGAAGTTTACGTGATATCATCTCATTATTAGTGATTTTTAGTGTGTTCATCAAGGTAGTGGAATAATTCATTTTATTCTTGATGCATCACCTTCACTTCATAAATAACCTCTTACCTTCTCCCTCCCTTTTCTCTTTATCAAGATTTAGGTTTAGTGCTATCTAAAAATTTCCTTTCTACTTTTTGTAGGTCTATTCACTAGTCTTAAATTGATGCACTTATAACAAAAAGAATATGACATACTCTAAAGGTTCATCCTAAGGAACATAAATGTCCCACACCTTTGGGACACTCTTATCATTGAGATGAGACAACTAATTTTCTATGCATATAGGTGATATGATACCACTTCCTCACCCAATGCTAAATGCTTCAGTGCCAAGTTATCACACTCTGCACCCTACATAAAAACATCCCATGTCATGAAACATCCATAGGTGTATGTTTAAAATTATAATAGGAACATTTTATGAGGTTTTGGACTTCTTCAATAGTGAGAAAAAGGGTAAACATAGACACTAGGTTAACCTTTACATGATGTGTTATAAACCCTATCAAGAGCTAAAGAATGTTGCATAAGGTTTATAAAAGAGTAATATTAAATAATACCATTGGAATAGGTTAAAATAAGTGATATATATCTCACTAAGGTGATAAATATAAAAAAAATATTAAAATACCTCTTTTATTTCTCTAAATCTCTCTCAAATAGAGACCTATAGGTTGTAGGCCTGAGAGGTTTTTTTTGGAAGCCTGGAGCTGTATCAACCATTGCTAAGAAAACTACTTCCTCTAAACCTTACCTAAACCCTTCTAAGATCATGATGAGAGAGATGGGGTCTCCAAAAACTAAAAATGGGTTAGATGAACATTTAAATGATCTAAAAAACCTTAATAACTATATCACACACCTTACTAAGCACACTTTTGGTACTTGTGGGGTAAAAATTATATGGAATTGGCAAAAGGGGCATAGTTGGAGACTTACTTGTGAGTATGTAGGGTAATGATAGGCATTCAAGTTAAGAGATAAAGATTAGAAATATTGAACATAGGTTATACAAATTTATATAATATTTTTAAAAAACCTCCCAAGATGATGTATGAACCTTTCAAGCTACTAATTTAGACCAAAAGAGGTGACTGTGCCATTATGCCCCTCAAGAAGATTAATTGTACACCTATAAAGGATTGTTGAGAGATTTAGAGCCTATCGAACACCACTAAGAGTGATTTTTGATGATTTTTGTAGCCTCATTAGGCCATGGAATATCCAATCATGTGACTATAAGTAGGATAAAACATGACATCCTTATGTATCATGAAGACCTTTGAAGAAGATGGTGTAATGAGGTTGACTAGCTTCAAGACACCAAATGAAACATGATGAAAAATACAATGCCAGTATGAAGATATCTAAAACTCATACAATGTGTCAAGGAATAGGTATGATTCTAGTTCAAAATTACTTGATGATAAAGAATGCTACTTGTCACTTTTAGTCAAGAAGTAAGGCAATTTATAAGAAGGTGTTGAGTCATCTAATGAGATAAAGAGCCTTTCCTATGCCAACTCTCTAGAAGATCATGATCACACAAATCAACACATGTTGAAGGAGTTTTTAATACTAATTTCTAACAATTTTATTTATTTTAACTTTTTTTCTCATGGAGTAACACTTTTCAATGGGCTCCTCTACACCTCTTTATCTCTCATCTTCTCTCATTCTCTCTATAGACTTGTTTGGATTTTTACGCATCCTTTGGATGAGTATGATGAGTCCCTACTTAATTAAACACTTGTTCTTGCCTTTTATTTGAATGAAAGTTCTAGTTTAAACTTCTTCAATCTTGCTCTTAGCATATATCTATGATTATGCATTATTTATATTGGTAGTATTCTAACTCCCTCTCTTTTATCATCTCATTCTTACCTCTTTACAGGTATGTTGATGATTTTTAGGTCACATAAAGTGTTGCATCTATTTATGTGTAGATTTAGGTGTGTAAGATATTTTCATTTAGTGTCTCATATCAAACCTCTTTGTTATTACCTCTTAGTTCATGATATTACCAATACCTTCATGCTAAAATAATAATGTGAAGAGAACCCTAACATTGAAGTTGTGTGTTCTAATTGGTTTTTCTTCATTTCAATAGTGTATATCTAGGTGGAGGAAGTAAATTTGGTGAATCATCCCCCTTATTTTTCTTTCATGTTATTCATATCCCTTTTTTTTTTAACAAGTTTAGTGTAGTGTTGAGAGTTTAAATGATACATCAAGGGAAACTAGCCCTATAATCTAGAGGTTAGTATTATTTCATGTAAATTTTCACTTTAAGTTTTAGGGAAGAGAGAAATGAAACTTGATACGAGTGTGGTTGAAAAACCTATTTGTTTATGTGCACATTGAAATGAAATATTATGAATAGATCCTCTTTGGCTTGGGAGGAAGACCTATAGATAAGAAAACACTGAAGTAAACTTGTTTATTATATAGATATTTGGGTGGATTGCCTAGTGATAGATAGATCTTAGAAGTGAGAGCTTCCTTAGGGATTGCTAATCCACATGTTTTAAAAAAAAAGCTCACAAAACTAGAAAAAAGTTACTTGCATCAATAATGAAATTGAAAACAATAATGCTTATTTGGAAAATAGACTAAAAATGATCAAATTAGTTATAGACTAATTAATACAAGTGATAATAGGTTGGGGTATGCTTCAAAAAATCTAAAAGAGGTCTATGAGTACTCAAAAACATAGAAAACTAGGTTTGGTTGAGGGTAGATGGGTAAAAACAACTTGCTAGTTTTTCCTACCATAATGACCATCAATGATTAGGGTGACCATCAGTAGTTAAGGTGACTATCAGTGGTCAAGTTGACCATTGGTAGTTGGACAAACAATCTATGGCTGAGTCAACCATCGATACTTACTATGTGAGTTTTGGGTTATTAATTACTAAATAATGAGATCTAAAAGATAGATTCTAGGTGATGGGAGATTGATTGAAAAATGGGAATAAAGTAAATGAATATTGAAAAATAAGTACTCATCTTACTAGAAGTTGATTGGGTGAGTGGTTGAAGTAATTAACCCATTTATGGAATCTAGTTTAATTTTGACAGAGTAATGGTACTTGAGAATTTGGTTGAGAGGTGATGATAAGTTGGTTCTCAATAATATTGATGATGACACTTGATAACAATTATGATGCTAATTAACCTAAAAAAAAACTCCTGAATCCCTATACTCCTGATAATTATTGTAGATCAATTTGACCTCATAGGCTCCTTTCTTCTTATAGGCATAAGCAAGAGGTGGATGTCAAGGTGTACTTATTCCATATAAATATAACACATCCATGCAAAGGATAATAAAAATATTTAGATGAGTTATATTTTTAAAAAATTAGTGGGTGGTTACATGTTCTTTATTAAGGAGGTGGACCATGACCATCGATGGTTATCATGACTATAAATGTTTAGGTTCTAAAGGAAAGGGGTCATAAGGTTAGGGTGAGTCGGCTTGTGAATCTAACTACAAGTGGGCTTGGTAGGCCAACTTGGTATAAATTAGTCCCAAGAGGATCCTAGGTAGGTCTAGGGGGTTTATCAACATTTGAAATTATAGGTGTGTAGATTTACAATGTCTATATTGTGTGCCTTTTTTTTGCGTTACTTGTCTAAATGAGATGTGAAAAAAAAAACAAAGTATGGTTCAAGGTCTGGATGCCCTAAGAGTAAGAGGAGGAGAAGAAAGAGATGTTCCCCCTTAAACTAGGGGTTAATGAGGTGAAACTAAAATCAGGTTAGGGTTTGATAAATGTTAGTTGGTAATGAAAATGGGTGAATGATAGGTTGGGCACTAGAGATGCAAACTTACATACAAAGTGTAGCAAAAATGTGTGATAGTCAAGATGGTGCATAAACTAGATTGCCAAAGTTAAAATAAAAAGGGTTGGTACTAAGCAGGACAAGTGACAAGTGAACCATGTGATCACCTATAAGCATGGTGGCTAGGAACACTTGTAAACACAAGTATCCTAAGTTATTTCTATGTTTCTAGTAGGCATATAAGGTAGGAAGTACTCCCAGTGAAAACACAAACTGGTCAAGTGTCATGAGTATCTGAGGTGGGAAGTGTTCCCAAAAAGACACAAGCAGGTCAAGTATGCATGAGGTGGTGCAAGACCTGAAGTGGTCAATATGGTAATATTGTCATTAAAATCAAAATACTATGTAAAAATCATCTAAAATTACATTTAGATGGGTCGAAATAGACCAATAATGAAGTAACAAGGTGGTTAGGTTGGTTGGAGAAGGTAATCTCCAAAAGTGGGTAAATATTGGTTTAATTTTACTAAGAAGGGTTTCTCTAGGTATAAGTGTAAATTTGGGGCATCCTAACCATTGATGGTAGAGCTCCCAAGAGGTGACCATCGACGGTTAGGGTAAACCCTAAAAATTCATAGGGTAAAGAGTGAAAATAGAGTTACTTTTTACCATTTGTAAATTTTTTACTTTGGTGACTTTGTTCTATAAATTTCAACATTTATGGAGATTTTACTTATTGAGTTGGTGACTACTCATTGGTTGGAGGTGTGTGGGTTTGATCTTCATGGACCCAAAATGTAGGGAGCATGTGGGCATGGCCAGGTAGTGATTCATAGGCTTTGACCATGGAAGACATCAAGAAGTGATGTAGATGGTGTCTTGAATTGGTAGTTAGTGGTGATATAATATATTTGAATTTGGTTAGGTTTGTGTTAAGAATGCTCATTTTAGGCTAGAATGCCCTAGGTAGGGTTTTTGGGTTTCACATGTAAAATATAGGAATGGTAGGGGTGGGTAGGTAAATTGAGCTAGGTGAGGGTTAAGGGTAGAAAATGTGGTTATTTTATATGATTTTTAGGATGGAATATAATGTGTTAGGGTTTAGGTGTTTTGGCCATAAAACATCTATAGTGACCATCGATGGTCAGGTTTGACCATCGACAATCAACACCCATATAAAAATTATTGCCTAAATGTCAGTAATCACCATGACCGTCGGTGGTCACGTATTAAAAAAAAATTGAATGGGTTAGGTTTTTTAGGTAGATATATCTTATATTTTTTAAATGGTATACTTGGTGGATAAATGGGTAAATAGGTAAAATAGGTTAGGTGTTTAAAGGGTAAGGTAGGGGAATTTATTCTAGTGAATTTTAAAGGGCTATGTGTTGATAGGTAAGTCTTGGATGCTAGAGGGAAATGGAAAAAACATGGGATCGATGGTTAGGAGGAATAAAGGAATAAGTTAGGTGGGTAAAAATCTAGGGTAGACAAGAGTAGCATAGACTAAGCCAAGTGTTTGATATGATGCAAGCCAGAGAGCATATTCAGATGTGTGACCATGTGCCATGCATCTTTTTTGAGATATATGAGGGGATGACTCCAAAGGACGGGGCCCATATGGAAAAGGTAGGGATGGGGGATATGAGGCACTATCAAAATTTTCCTCAAGATGTGTCTATAGTTATATCACTCATTAAGAGATGGGATCTTCCTATGAACACCTTCTTGCTCTTGATTGGGGAGATGACTATTCTCCCTGAGGATAGACACATGATTACTAGACTCCCACTATATGACAAGGTAATTTATCACATCAGTTTCAAGGAGTGAGAGGATTTCATCAAGTACTTATATGGGTATAAGAGTGATTAGGTTTGATGGCATACTATGGATTTTGATAGTCAACATTGTATCAGAGAGATCCAACTAAGAGGAGGCTCATGACAATGCTCATGATTGTAGTGACATGTTTTGGGCTTCTAGATTTGAGTAGTAGGAGGTTCCCCTATTTGTTATTGGGGGTTTTAGTGGATTTATTACTAGGTCAGATAGTATTTAGATGGGTCTCTATTTTTCTTGTGTAGATCTATAGAGAGTTGTGGGGGTTTAGGCATCATAGGAGATATATCATTAGTGTTGCCCTGGTTCTACATTATTGGGCCTATGAGCATATTTAGGTGTTGAGACTAGTAGGATTGTCATGGGTTGTCTATATGTAGATAGATTTTCTTATTAGCTTCATGTGATGGAGGGATGATTTGGATACATTAGGTGTAAGGGGTAGTGTCCATGACATACAGTGGTTGAAGGTTGCACTAGGTGCATCAGTGGTTGGAGATATCACCTAGAGGTTATATGTGTAGTTTCCAATATGGCTAGGGTATAGGAGGTAGACCCTTTCCTTTCAAACCTATATATGGATTATTTACATGTGAGAGGGAGAGGTGAGGTGATCCTATTTGATAAGGTGCATTAGTAGTTTGGTTTGGTCAAGGTGTCCTAGGCCCATTTAACAAGTATAAGAGGGAGGATTTAGAGGTTCTATTACTAGTGCCCTAACCTAATCTAATAGTTTTAGATGGTGGATATGAGGAGATCCCTGTTAGGGCTCTTGTACATGATGTTGGGTATGCAAATAGATATATGGCCTAATATCAACCCATATATGCAGTTATAGATATTGGTGGATATGATAGAGGTGTAAGGCTAATGGTTGTATATCTATCTGATCATGATGGATAGGTAAGGATGGATTTATCTATAGCCTAGGAATAGGTGTAGAAATTATAGGGAAAAGTGGCCACACTACATGGATAGGTTGTGACAATGTAGGCATAAGTGGTAACCCTGACTAGTGGGTGATATCAGGCAAGGATTTCTCTTGGGTTGGTGACATAAGAGAGAGACTCATTCGGGTAGAGGGTAGGGGAAATTATGGAAACAATGGGAGGACCATAGAACATAGTTCCATGGGCACATTATCTAGCCATTGTGGAGGAACTCAGGTATTATGATGCCATAGTGTTAGATCAACTTCCTCTTGAGATGAGATATGGTCAGTATCGGTCCAACTTGGTAGGGGGTCCATCTATAGTAACTCTAGGATAGTGGGATTCTATAGTGGGCCATGCATGGATACTAGGAGGCACCACCATATGTGATTGCAAGTACAAGTATAGGTGGAGTCAATAGAAGTGGCATAGGTGCAGGTAGAGCTAGTGGTAGTGGTGCCTCATGATCATGTTTTAGACATGTTTTGATATAATGGTAGTGATAGGTGTACAATATTTTGATACCAATCTACATACCAATACAATGAGATGTACATGTGTTGAGAGAGAAGTTATACATTATCACATGTATTATTTATGATGAAATGATGTATACAATGTATGGTGTTATATATGATGTATGTTTATGATTCATGTTTTATATGCTAATGTGGTTATTTATGTTCATGTTAATGGTTGATGGCTTACATAATAAAGTGTATATTAACATTCATGTTTATGGTTGATGGCCTATGGTTTATTGCATATGATTTATGATATGTTGACTCATTGGCCTAGGCATGTGATGCTAGAAAGATAGTTATGATGTTCTGATTTTGTTCATGGACATGACGGGATGTGTTATTGATGGATGTATGCCATATGATAATGTAATTATAATGGTTTTGTTTATGGTTATGTTGATATGTTTTTTATGAGTTGATATTATAAGATGAATTTTGGTTATTTTATGGTAAATGGATAAATGGGTATATGATAAGGTTCATGATGTTTTGTTCATTGATTTTTTTTTGCTTAGGATGATGAATGGCATAATTAGGATGGTTTATGTTGTGATATATTTTCACATGATGTATTGATAGTATATGGATAAAATAATACTCATGATATGCTATAATATGATGTGATGTCCTTTTTTTTTATCATAGATAGATAATGTGGTTCATGGATATGGTTCATAATTTTACACTTTGGAATTGATATTTTTTGTTTATGATTATGGAGATAAAATGTGAGTATGGTTGAAGATCTAAAGAGAATACATAAATTAAGTAGATAAAAAACTAAATGTTTAGGATGGTGAGAGGAATCATGAGAGGTACATATATATGAACCAATAAAATATAAGAAGATAAACATGATGTCTTTTCATTGGTAAGGACCAAATTAAAACCTAAAATTGGATTGGTTTAATGAAAATAAGCCTTTCAAATACATTGCATTAGCATGCTTAGGTTGATAAACAAGTATCTTGATCACATTGTGTTAAGTAAGCTCATTGTCCCGTGCATATGATATATAGAAGGATGACGGGTGAAAATGGAACCTTTTGGAATACTAGCATGCCTCTTTTAGAGGCTTCCAAGAGGATAATATAAACAAGTATATGCTCATATATAAAGTGTATACTGATTGATGTAGGAAGTCTACTGAGGAGATCCGATTACAGATTTTTGAGATTATTAATTTTATGAGAGATGATTATGGCATTTCTCATTGATTTTGCTTTTGCTTATGGGTCATTTTATATTTTAATCTTGCTTTAGTGTTAAGGAAGATGATCAATGTGGAAAGCTTCCAATAAATTTTTAGCTTTGGTAAATTATTTACTAAGCCATCCTTCAAGGGAGTGGTCTAATTTTATATGCTTAGTTCAAATGATTTTGATATCTATCCTTATAAGGAGAAATCCACCTTATGTTTTACAATTTTGAATAAGGTTTTAATAGCTGTCCTTCAAGGGAGCAATCTACGAATGCTAAGAATGACCCATGATTTGGTTTGGACTTTGATATTGCTTTAGTTTTTTTATTTTACTTGGCATAGACCTGGTTATACATGCTCAAGGGGTTACCTTTATGAAGGTAAAACTAAGGGCACAAGAAGGTTCAGTAAGTGAAAAGAGGTTTAGGTGATAATGACCATGGGGATCTATCTTGAAGAGGGATAAAAATTATTATGAGAATCATGTCATGGGTAGAGCTGTGGTACCCATAGTTCAAGATTAGGCTATGACTATGATGGATAATCACATAATTTAGATATAGTCATTTTCCCATAAAAATATGGAAATGAATGTGGTTTTAGGGGATGAACTTAAGTTAAACCAATGATGATTGTGACCCCTATTTAATAATATAAAGGATGTAGATGTAAAGTGTTGAGAGGCTTAGGTTCTAGTTTTCCTTCAAGAGAGGACAAATGATAAGCTCCTGATCTATACTTATGGGTTACGATGTAGGGTCCAAGCCAATTAAAATACAATTTACCCCTTTTGGTTTTCTCTATATTGGTTACATGTTGATTTTCCTCGAGAATGAGGTCTCTAATATTGAATTCTCACACTTTCAAGTGTTTTTTATAGGCACACTTGATTCATTCTTGATAGACATAGAGATGAGAAATAACATCCCAATGATGGTCATCAAGTAGTTCAAGTTGAGCTAATCAATCTTGATGATAATATTATTTATAAATATGGTCACATAAAAAGATGTGAAGAGATGGTATTTTAACTTTGAGAGGCAACACATCCTTAGCTCCAAACATGAGACAAAAAGGTGTAGCACTTGTAGGGGTTTGGATGCTAGTGTGATATGCCCTTAAGGTGAAAGGGATGTGTAAGTGCCAATCCTGAGCTGAGGCATTGACCATTTCTGTAAGCATGTTGTTAAGGGTTTTGATAGAGGATTCTATCTGTCCATTTGCTTGTAGATGATAAGGTGATGAAAATTTTAGTTTAATACCAAATACATCACAAAGGCTTTGAACTTGTTTATTTTTGAAGGATTTTCCATTATTGATGATGATCTTATGGGGAACACCAAAGTGGAAAATGATATGATGGGTGATAAATTCGATAATCTTGTTAAATTTTATCAAGACAAGAAGAATAGCCTCCACCCATTTGGTGAAATATTTGGTCATAGGGATAATAGAGTGATGTCACTATGAAAATTGGGGGTTAATTTCACTAATAAGGTCTAGACCCCATTGTGAAAAAGGCTAAAAGTTAATGAAAAATTTGAGACTATGGCTGGGTGCATGATACAAATTAGCATGTTGTTGACACTTGACACACTTTTTCACATTATCATAATAGTCTTAGTTAAGGCTAGGACAATAATAACCTAGGTAGAGGATGAACTTAGCCATAACGAGTCCACTAAAGTGACCCCCATAGATACCATCATGTATCTATTTGATAGAATGAGAGGCTTTTGGACCACAGAGGCAACAAAATAGGAGGCCATCAAAACCAAATTTATATAGGATGCCTCCCATAATGGTATAATGGAAGGTACTTTGAATAAATGCTTGATGGCCATTCCTAGAGAGGCCAAATGGAACTATGCCAAGGTTAAGTTAGTTCAAGGCTCATTGATACTAAAGGTCAAGTAGGATCTCCTCCACATTAAAGATGGTTGGAGTGTCTAAATTGATGTAAGAAGGTTTAGTGAGGTGATGGATAATGACTAATAGTTTAGAGTCTGATGGTGCTGATGGGATCTGGGAAGCAAGAGAAGCCATGGTGTCGACAAACTTATTGGTAGATTATGGGGTGGTTTGAATATGGTAGTGTTTAAATGATGTCAAGAGTTCCATGACTAACTATCTATATAGTTGTAAAGTATCATTCTTACATTGGTATATGTCATTGAATTGATTGACCATAAGTTGGGAGTCACCAAAGATGTTGATTATTCTAACCCTTGCGGATAACATGGTTTAGAGACCTATTACTAGGGCTTCATATTCAGCCACATTGTTGGTACATTCAAAGTCAAGTTTAAAAGATAAAGGAAGTGGTTCACTAATAAGGGGGATAAAGATGATACTTGTTCTCCCCATGCTGATACTTTGATCCATCAAAGAACATGGTGACCTGATAATCCTCTCAAGACAAGGTTGCGATAGACTCATCTAGAAATTTAAGGGGAAGGGGTTGGATGTCTATTAGATGTGCATTAGATAATTGGTCAACAATGAATCACCCCTTAATTTACTGCTACTATAGGAACTCAAGATCAAACTTAGCTAAAATCATGAGTCACTTGGCCATATGATAGTTTTGGTATGGCTTGGAGTGCATGTACTTGAGTGGGTCAATATTGGTTATGACAAAAGTTTTTTAGTTAAGAAGGTAGTGGTGAAGTTTAGTGCCCACAAAGATTAGGGTCAAGAAAAGTCTCTTAGTATGAGTGTACCAAGTTTCATAGTCTATAAGGGTGAGAGTTATGTAATATATTACTTTCTCTTTGTGGTGTTCATCCTGATGGGCAAGCATTGCTCGTAAGGAATGGTTGGTAACAAAGATATAAAGTTAGAAGGGTTGGTCATCCTTAAGGGGTGTAACAATAGGTGGAGATAGAAGGTACTCTTTGAGTGAATCAATGGACTTTTGAAAATCAATGTTCCACTTGAAAGAGATGTCCTTTTTAAAGAGGTGATGGAAAGGTTGGCCCCAGTTAGAGAGATAAGAAATAAAGTAGTGAATGGATTGAAGCTTCCTATGCAAGCTACAAAGTTGTTTAAGATTTGTTAGGGGTATCATCCCAATAATGGATTTGATTTTATTCAAATCAAGCTTGATTCCCTAAAGGGAAATGATGAAGCTAAGGATTTTTTCTAAAAAGACCCAAAAAATACATTTCTTTGGATTGAGGTGAACATGGTAACGGATAAGTCTCTCAAAGATAATCTTGAGAATGGTTAAGTGGTCCTTGAAAAGTTTGGATTTTCTAAAGAGGTCATCCATGTAGTCCTCAATGATTGTATGAATAAGGTCATGGAAGATGTAGGTCATAACATGTTGGTAGGTTACACTAGCATTATTAAGACTGAAAGGCATGACTCTATAACAGAAAGTCCCCCATGGGGTGATAAAGGTAGTCTTGTGTTGATCTTCAGGGGTAATCAAAATTTGATTATAACCTAAGAATCAATCTATGAAAGACAACATCTCATGGCCTACTATAAGATCAACAAGTTGGTCATTGCTAGGTAGAGGAAATTCATCCTTTGGGCAGGTGAGGTTAAGGTCATGAAAATTAACATAGATACGTAGTCCACTTATGGCTTTAGTGATAGGCCTAATGTTCAAAAACCATTGGGGATAATCAATGGGTTGAATGAAGTTGATAGAGAGGAGGTGTTGAAGCTCTTCTTTGATAAGAAGGGATATGAGAGGATGCATTCATTAAAGTTTCTATCTGATAGGCTCATAATCATGATTGGTTACAATGTTGTGGGTGGTAATGGTTAGGTCAATACCAGGCATATTGGCACATGAGCAGGCAAATGTAATGATGCAATCTTAGATGAAGGTAGATAAGTCTTGAAGTTCTTTGGTGGTGAGAGATTGGCCAAGTTTGACAAAATGAGGGTTACATGAAGTGCCTATGTCAATATCCATTGTGCATTCATTCAATATGGTTGAGGTTTTGGGAGGTAAGGAATTTTGGATGGAAGAATCAAATGCACCAAGGTAGGTGAGAATAGAATCATCATCTTGGCACTGTACAGTGTCAATGGTAAGAGAGTCATCTCCCACTAGTTCAAGATGGGTCAAAGGGATGGATACTAGTTCCCATTCCTTTTGATAAGTTAGGGGGATGAGGGTAATAATGTTGATGAAAAAAATTTAGGTGGGATAATGTCCTCATCCTCACACTCGAGTGGAGGGGACATTGGTGAGGAAGGGGGATCTTTTTCAACAATGGTAGTGGTAGGTCATGTGGCTTTCTTCTTATTGGGTAGAATGAATCCAATGCCATGTTTATCATGAGGCTTTTGGGTCTCAATCAATATCAATGTGTGTGGGCCATGATCATATCATCCTAAGCCAAACCCTTTCCAAGAAAACCTATGAAGGTATAATTTGGCAAAATCTATGTTGTTTAAGTAAGAGAATGTAGGGGTGAATAGTTGTAGTAAAGAGGGGGTGATGGGATTATAAATTAGCATGTTAATTCCCCCATAGATAAAATGGGTTTGATAGCTTTGAGGCCCCAAAATATTAATGGATCCAATATTGAGTTCATAACCTAGTTAGTGGTTGAGTTTATTATACTCTTAGGGAGTAGGGAAATCATCAAGGGTAAGGAGTCAGTATTCTCTGAGAGTAAGGTGGTGGAAGGTAGATTTTAAGGGATCAGTGGTTGGTATTTGGTCCATAATAATAGATGAGCTGGTAGATGTGTCTGTGGAAGGAGAAAGAATGGCTATATTTTTATGGTTGAGGGCTTGATGATGGATTCTTAGAGTACTTTTGTTAGGGATAAGAGGATGTCATTAGGTTGGTAGGTCATGTTACATGCTGAAAAAGGGCTTGGGTCAACTTTTATGGTAATAACCTAACCCTCATGCTCAAATTTGACACAATGGTGAAGGGTATAAGGTATAGAACCCATATCATGAATCTAAGGTCTCCCTAATAGAACATTGTAATAAAATTAACCTTCAATCACATAGAAGAGTTTGAGGATCATTCGTGGTCTAAGTTGAATGGGGAGGAAAATGGTTCCAAATTCAATGGTCATGGTTCATTAAAGGATCAAAGGACAATTAAAGTTTGGGACATGACATTATCCAGTAATTTGAGTTGGTCATAGGCATGGGAAAAGATGATGTTGATGCTGGCTCCCCCATCAATCATAACCCATTTAATGTGGGTTTAGTTTATGTGGGAAGAAATAAAGAAAGGAGGATTTAGTTCCTTAGGGTGGATAGAGGATATTTTTGAGTCCTTAAAAAAACAAGGGTGGATAGTTGGAGAGCACCTATAAAGGCCTCTATAGGTCAGGAGTCTCTTGGTCTAACCTCAATAGCTTACATGGCCTCTATCATGCCCTAACAATTGTGAGGTGAGGTGTAAATGAGCTCATAGAGGATCATCTTAGCTAGATTCTAGTGGAGTTGCTTAAGAATGACCCTCCTGATGAATTTAGAGGGGATAGCCTTAGAGGTGCCTAAGATGGTAACTTTGGGCTTAGTTAAAGAGATTGGGATTTGGTGTGGTTTAGGATGAGAAGGTGGGTATGACCATGGAATGGACACTTTATCATTCCATTTATCCTTTTGTTGTGATTTTATGACCACATTGATGGTATGGATAGAAGGGAAGGATAGGGCATGAGGTTGGGTAGGCTCTAGTTTACTTTACATTGAGAGTGGAGAATTAGGTTGGCTTTGTCAAATCACTGTTAGGTGCATTAGTAGAGGGGTCAAGGGGTTCATCTAATAAGAGGTCACTTTACTCATAGAGATTATGGATGATATTCCAAACATCTTTGTAGCTCTTTGTACCATGCTTAGGTGTCTTATGGTAGGAACAAATTTAATGATCACTATACCAAGCCAATTTTGAACCAAGAGGATCGAATGGCCTGATAGGGGGTAAAGTGAGGTAAGAGGCTTGTATAAAACCTTGAAAAATGGTTGTATAGGATTTATCTAGAGGTGGGAAAGGTCTAGAGGTTGTGGTTTTGGTTGGTAACATGGGCGTGTTGGTAGCAATGGGTTTGGTGAAAGAGGGTTTAGGTAAGGTGGTGTTTTTGGTCAATGATTTTGGTTTGGGTATGCTAGTGGTTGGGATGTTTGAGGTTGATAGACTAGATATTGGTAATTTTGGAAGTACCAACACATTATATATTAAGTGGGCTAATGTAACCAATGACAATGGATGACATATGTTGAGGGATGAGACCTCAAGATAGAAGACAAGGTAGAGGGAGGTAGAATCTTAGCCATGTGGATATTTAATGATTTCACCCCCTTGGTTGATTTGGGTTGAGGTTTGGGTGTAGGCTTGGATAGGGTTAATTCCAACTTCAAGGATGGGTGAACCAAAATTCATGTAGGGAAGGCACCAAGAGTTTTGAAAGGTTTGGTTAGTGGTGCAGTCATTTGAGATGAGACTATTTTGGTTGACTGAGAAGCTGAGGGGTTTGTAGAGGTTCTAATTGGTTTAAGAGGTGGTGTAAAAATGATAGATTGGTTGGTTAAATTAATTCCAAAATTTTTGGGTTTGTTGATGTTACAGAGCCCTAATTGTTCCTAGAAAGTGGTTTGATCCATGTCTAATTTTGTGACCATGCTTAACTTTTGAACAAGTTTAGAAAAAAGTCTATATACTAGTCTGGCATCCTAGGTAGTTGGGGTCAAGGATATACCTATGGGTTGAGGAGGAGGGTTTCTATCCTCATCTAATTCTTTAAGAAAGGGATGTAAGTTTAGGCTAGGTGGTTGCTCTATGAGGGGTGCTTGTGAAAAAAAAGATCCCCTAAGCATGATGTTGATAGTTGTGGTTTGTTCCATGGTTAGGGGAGATGGTGGATTAGGAATGGTTCTTTACTTGAATAGTATATTCAAAGGGTTTCTTAATGATTCTAAAGCCTCTATGAGTGCATCAAATGAAAAAAGAACCTCCTCAATTTGGGATTTCAAAGGAAGGGAAGGTGACTCCACCACTTCTACAGGTGAAGTGGGGGAGAAACACGTAGGTTAGATGATATATTTCCTATTGATAAGTGTATCAAGGACAATATTGACTATGTGGGAGTCATGAAAACATTCAAATTGTGTGTCCTCAATTTTGGTAGGGGCATGGTTAGGAAAGGGTTTCCTAAGGATGTCAAGAGCTTAATTTTGAGGGGCATTGGGATTATCCAACATGAGTTCCCTCTTGTAGATAAGTCTTCGAACAACATTCTTAAAGTTATTACATTGACTAATGCCATGTCCAATTACCCAATGAAAAGCACAAAGGTCATTCTCATTGTACTAAGAAGGTACCAGATTAGAAGAGTCAAACTAATAAGGAGGTTTAATGGGTGAAAGTTTTATAAGGTTAGCTTTTAGTAGTTTCTTCAGAACCAAGGCATAATATTCTCCAAGTGGAGTGAACTATTTTTGGTTTCTTCAATTTAGGTTCCTTGTGTTTTGGTTTGAGGTAATGGGAAAACTTTGTTGATTGACATTGGGTAGAGAGAAACTTTAAGGACAATGACATTCATAGTTCCTTTGCTCTTGGTTCTAGCATTGGCCTTGGTTGCCAGGTTTGGAGGAGGAGGTTTAGTTGGTTTTGATGGTAGAGTTATTGTTTTGTAACTTCAATTTGCCCTTATCTATGGATCATTTTTATAGCTTACGTGCCATGGTAAAAACTTCATCAAATTTTTTGAAGCTTTGGACATGTAATTTAGAAGATATATGTTTGGCAGAGGCTTGAGCAAAAAACTCTATAAGTTTAGGTTGAGGCAAGGAAAATGAAATCTGATAAATCAAGCTTGTCTAACGAGTGACAAAATCAATAATGGAATCATCATCAATTTTCTTGATAGAATAGAGGTTGATGATAGAGACATTCTTAGAAATATTAATGGACAAGTGATCTAAGAATACTTGAGATAATTGGTAAAAGAAAAGATCGAATGCCTAATAATGGTACTATACCAGTCAAGTGTTGGGCCATAAAAAGACATGGGGAAGGTTTAAAGGAGAAGGGCATTATTGTAAGAAATCATGTAACATGCATGTCTAAAATCCATAAGGTGATGTTGGGGGTCCTCCTTGCTCTAAAATTTATTAAATTTTGGAAGCTCCCATTGAGTAGGATAAGGTCTGATGGAGACAGAAGGATGGATAGGTTCATTAAAAATCTGATCATAGGATAGGATGTTATGAGTCCCCAAAATTGATGACTCTAGGTCTTTCATCTTATCTATGAGCATATTAATTAGGTTGGTTTGAGGTGGCACAAATAAAGGATTATAAGGTGCATACTACTATCATGGTTGAGTGTTATATTGGTAATTAGTTGGTGATTGAGGGGCTACCACATATTGGAATGTGGATGCTAGAGGTTGGGTAGATAATATGTAAGGGTAGGTAAATGATGGTGGTTGGGTAGTGGGTACATTACCTTATGGGTTAGGGATGTGTCTAGGGTTGGGTGTGATGGGTACCTACTAAGGGATTCCTATGGATTGGGCATGAATAGTATTTGGGTTAGTAACAAAAGGATAGGTAGTGACCTTCATGCTAGTATGTTGTGAAATATAAGGGATAAATAACACTAAGCTTGGTAAATGGGTATCGACCAATGGGTTGGTATTTATATAGGGAAGGTTGGTAGTGCCAGTGGTAAGTGTTCTAGTAATAAGTGGAGTGTGATAGGTAAATGGATGGGTTATTCCTAAGGTGGAGGAGTCATTAGTAGGGGAAGAAGGTATAGGGGTAGCGGTTGGTTGGATAACTTGGTTTTTAGCTATGACACCAAAGGGGTTAGTAGACGAAGATGCCTAGGTAGTCAAAGGTTGGGTGGTGACTATGGAAATAGGGACACCCCTCATAAAGTGGGATGGCATGCCATAAGGAGGATCCTAAGGTAGATTTGGAACTGGGGCATGGTGAGGGGAGGTGTTAAGGTAGTGTTGAAGGGCAACTAGATTGTTGTCTAAAAAAGTGGAAAGGTCCATTTATACTTATTAAAATACCCAAGGAAAAGTAGGGATTCTAACAAATAAGGTGAGTATTCTTCTTCATAGATGTACTCCATAGATGAGGAGGTAGAAGAGGTTGATTTGAGTGATGGGTTCTACTCTATTAGGTCTCTTTACTGCTGGCGAGTGAGAACCATGCAAGAAAAGGGGGAGAGAAAAAAAGAATAAACTCACCACTCAAATAGGAAGAAGATAATAAATGATCAAGGCAATCAAGACACACACTATAAAGTATGTTAAGTCTAGAGGTTAGTTTTAATCTCACTTTTGGCTTATGCTTTAGTTTATGAGAATGTGTGATAGAAGTTGGCTTGTTGATCAGGTACTATAGAAGTATTTTATGGTTGGTTTCAAGTTTTTTAGGTTCTCAAAATAATTTTTATTGGAATCAATACATGGATTGGTATTAGGGCCTACCCCCTCACTTCACAAACTGCAACGATAAGGGTGTTGGGTGCTTAGCCAATATATATTGATATCCAAAGTTTATACTCAGCCAAATAGATGAGTTAGCTCTCCCCTTGGTAATGACCTCCAAGTAGGATTTTTGACAAAGGGTAAGGTGATTGTTAGGTGATGAAATCCCAATCGGGCCTTATCTCAAATTATTTTGATGTTTGATTGATGAAAGTGGTTTGGCTAGTGTGTGCAACAAAAGTGGTGCTATGATAAAATTATTGTGCTTTAATTAAAAGTAAACTAATGTTAAAATCAAGCAATGGATGTACTTTATTTTAATCCCAAAATAAATTTTAGTTTCAATTATGAGCATAGATAGAGAGAAAAGCATACAAATGCAAAGAAAAATGCAAGTAAAGACTTTAGGTCCCACCGGATGTGCCATAATGTTTCATGTAAATTTTCACTTTAAGTTCTAGGGAAGAGAGAAAAGAAACTTGATACGGATGTGGTTAAAAAACTTGTTTGTTTGTGCACACATTAAATTAGAAGATTGTGAAGAGATCCTCTTTGGCTTGGGAGGAAGGCCTACAAATAAGAATGCACTAAAGCAAACTTGTTCATTGGATAGATAGTTGGGTGGACTTCCTAGTGATAGATAGATCTCATAAGTGAAAGATTCCTTAGGGTTTGTCAATACACATGTTTTAAACAATTAAGTTCAAAAAAATGGAAAGAAGGTACTTGCATCAATAATCAAAAGGTACTAAAATTGAACACAAGAATGCTTGCTTGGAAAATATACTAGAAATGATCAAATTGATGATAGAATAATTAATACTAGGGCTAAGGGGTTGGGGTATGCTTCAAAAAATTTGAAAGAGGTCTGTGAGTACTCAAAAACATAGAAAACCAAGTTTGGTTGAGGGTAGATGGGCAAAAAAGATTTCTATTTTTACTACCACAGTGACCATTGGTGGTTAAGGTGATCGTCGATAGTCAAGGTAACCATCAACAGTTGGATAGACTGTCAATGGTTGATTCAACCATCGATGGTTACTATGTGAGTTTTGGGTTGTTAATTTTTTAATATTGAGATCTAAAAGATGGATTTTGGGTGATGGGTAATGGTTGGACTGATTGTGAAATTATAGCCCACAAAAATACCACTATAGTATTTTATAATATTATAGCCCACAAAAATACCTTAAAATATGATTTTTAAATTGAATAAATAGATGATAATTGTGATAAAAATATTAGTTGTATTCAAATACCAAAGTGCTCAATAAATTACCTCACAAACTGTAATTTAAACCCCCAAAGGAGGTCACTACCTTAGGAGAGGGCTCCAAACTAGTTTATTTCCATTTTTAGGGCTACACAATGAATTCTTTCCCTTGAAATGGCTTTACCACACCTCTAAAATGGTGTCTAATTACTATAATATACCTAAAATAGTGTTTAAACACCCCAAACTGATCAATTTTACCATTTTCAACCCTAAAATGAATCTACGTAGTGAAAGGCTAAGGATTTCCATCCTTAACATTAGATTACCAATGAAGGTTTTTGTCTTCAATGGAAATAAATCAAGTAAATCTTGATCAAACTCAATATTTTGATTGATAAAATGACATAGCCCCTAAAATGAACCTCAACCTCTTCTTTAATATCATTTCCCTCCAAATCATTCCAAAACAAGGGGTTCTCCAAGTGAGAAAGTAATTCTAATATTAAAAAGGGTAATTTTATTATAATTTTCACTTTAAGGGTTAATTTGCTCATGACAAAAAATTCCTCTTATAAGTCAAAATTAGAAATGTTGCTTTGACTTAAAAATGTTGCTGACATAAGTTATTTTTTGGCAACTTAGATATTATTATTATTTTTACTTTTAAGTATTTCTAAATACTTTTTATTTTAATAATAAAATAAAAAAAAGGGGAAAATTATAAAGCAGTTGAGTGGAGTTGCAATAATGTATTGGAAGGATCTCTAAGTGATGAGACAAATGAAAGGTAAGTGAAAAGTTTGTGAGTGGAAACATATGGTTTCCAAGATGTTGGGGTATTTGTTTCACCTAAAATTATAGCTAGTATGGTTGAGGAATATTCATGTGAAGAGGTTGTAGAATGGATGTGAGAAACATATTTCCAAGATGGAAAACATAGATGGGGAGTTATCGTATGAGAAGCCAAAGAATAGTTCAAGAATTAGAAAGGAGGTGTATAAGTACACTAATTAGTAGGTTGTATTAGAAGGAAACATGGATAACTTAGGTTGCCAATTCATATTAGACACTCAAACACCACAACTGGCCAAGAAATGGCTTTGATAACACTATAATGTCCCTTTTAGGACAAAATTAAACAAAATTTGAATTCACAACAAACCCTAAAAAATAATTGCAATTTCTAATTTTTTGTTTCAAAACCTAATCATAAAATTTTAGAATTATATAAATAAAAATTTAGGGCACAAGTTACAATATTTTATTATCAAGTATTCACCATAAATTTAAAAATATTATAGCCGACAAAAATACCTTAAATATGATTTTTAAATTGAATAAAGGGATGATGATTATGATAAAAATATCAGTTGTGTTCAAACACCAAAATTCTCAATAAATTACCTCAAAAGATATATTTTAAACCCCCAAAGGAGGCCACTATCCTAGGAGAAGGCTCCAAAATAGTTTGTTTCCCTTTCTAGGGCTACACAATGAATTGTTGCCCTTGAAATGTTTGTGCCACACCTCCAAAATGTTGTCTAATTACTATGTTATACCTAAAACAGTGTCTAGATACCCCAAATTGATTAGTTTTGCCCTTTTCAACCCCTAAAATGAATCTACCCAACTGAAGGTTAAGGGTTTCCATCCTTAACATCAGATTACCAGTGAAGGTTTTCATCTTCAATAGAAATAAGTCAAGACAATCTTGATCAAACTCAAGATTTTGATTGATAAAATGACATAGCCCCTAAAATGAACCTCAACCTCTTATTTTATATCATTTCCCTCCAAATCATTCCAAAACAAGGGGTGCTCCAAGTGAGAAAGGAATTCCAATATTAAAAAGGGTAATTTTATTATAATTTTCATTTTAAGGGTTAATTTGCTCATGACAAAAATGTCCTATTTTAAGTCAAAATTATAAATCTTGCTGACATAAGTTAATTTTTGGAAACTTAGATATTATTATTATTTTTACTTTTAAGTATTTATAAATACTTTTTATTTTAATAATAATATCATTTTAATATTGAAAAAGGGGAAATTACAAAGTAGATGACTGGAGTTGCAGCTGTGTATTGGAAGGATATCCAAGTGATGAGATAGAGGAAAGGTAAGTGAATTTTTTTTGAGTGGAAACATATGGTTTCCAAGATGTTGGGGAATTCGTTTCACCTAAAATTATAGCTAGGATGGTTGAGGAATATTCATGTGAAGAGGTTTGAGAATGGATGTGAGAAACATATTTCCAAGAAGGAAAACATGGATGGGGAGTTTTCATATGAGAAGCCAAAGAATAGTTCAAGAATTAGAAAGGATGTGTATAGGTACACCAATTAGTAGGTTGTCTTGGAAGGAAATAGGGAGAGGCTTTTACATGTAGAGCCTAATGTTGATTTTTAGAAAAACAATTTGTTTGAGAGTTTTGAGCAACCCATAGGTGATGAACTATTTGTGAAGGATGATGGAGAGGTGGTACATTTTCCTGTAGAAGTTGGAGACCCATTATGTGTTTATGGGTAAACAATGGTGAAGACCTATGAGTGGAAGAATTATGATTTTTCCTTGATTCGTAATGGAAATGATTTTAATAATTTTTATTTAGATGGTTGTATGGTTGAGGAAAACTAAGGTATGATACATGTTTTAATAAATGAAATAATGGATGTGAAATAAGATTGCAAGAAAGTATAGTTGTAGGTATATGTGAGTGTGTCCAACTAGAGTTACAAGTTTGTTTATAAGAAACACTAGATGTGGATGTGATGTAAGATAATGCATAAACAAAAAAGTATGATTGAGTTTAATCCATGTGAAGGAGCTGAAATAAGAGGTATAAATGAGGATAATATATATTTGGAGGTGGATGATATGTAGCTTTTGAGAGCTCATAGTGAGTGTGAAAGATATTATAAGCATGCTAGTATTGGTGAAGGGTTAGATAACATGAATTTGGAGCATGATGATATGGTTTATGAGGTGATTTAGGGAATTATTATTTTCCCTAATATGTTTATGCATTGTCCATCTATGGATACGATAAAAAATATAAGGACTAACTATGGAGCGGTCCAACATGTTCATTGATATGAGAGGTAGAGTAAATAAGTTGACCAAGTGATTGATATGGTAGTGGTGGATAAAGAGCTGGTTGGTGATGTTGTTCCAGCCATAGAGGAGTTTCTTCAAGTTAATGTGGGGACAAGAGAGGGTCATATAGCATGGGAACAAGTTCATTCTCAAGGAGATGTGTAGGTGAATGCTTATTTACAACTATGTGTGGAAATAGAGTTCTCCCTAGAATAATTGAAAGTTATTGGAGAAGGATTTGAGAAGCCAAAGTTTGTTGTGGATCAATATTATAGCATGGTGAAGGATAAATTGGTGAAGTTAAGTTTTATATCAGTTCAAGTGTGTGATGAATAACCTAATGTTATAGGTGTGGAAAGTGAGTTTCTTGAGCTCAAAAATTGGAATAAGGAGTTACTAATGTGTATGGAAGCCCAAGAATGTGAAGAGAAAGCTAAATTTGTAGTTTAGATAGAGAGATTACTTGATATATCAATGTGTAAAATGAATTATTATAAGGTAAGTACTATCCTTTAGGTGATATTAGATTATGTGGTCTATCATTTTGATGCCCAATTATATGTTGATTCATTTATGTTGAGATTGAGAGTGTTAGGTGAGATTTCAATCATGAGAGAACAGCTCCAAATGGTGGTATGTGATGATGTGAATAATCCAATAGTTTGTTGCTCAAGGTATGTGTAGACACTATGATTTCATATGTCATATATGAATTATTTGGTGTCTTAGGCCTTTAAATTATTATTTCATCCTAAATATGCCTATCCTAAAATTTAATATATTTACCATTAAGTGCATGATAATATATTTTTACAAATTACCATTTTACCTTATTAACCAATAAAATCTAATTTACAACCCATAGAGTATATCAAATCTTAACCCTTCAACAAATTACCCTCTTAGTAAAACCATTTCTAAAAAACCCATGTTTTTAATCCCAATTTACCCTAGAGTTGGAACAAGCCAAAATGGATCAAAGAAAACTTTTTCCAAAAAAGGTGAATCGGTAATGATTATCTTATGATAAATACTTATTTTCCTAGATCGACATCGATCTATATATACACAGGTGACCCTTTGGTTTCCCCCCCCACAAAATTTCAATCTTGAAGTGTCGTTAAGATTTCCTTAAGAAAATTAAGGGTGACCTCTCTCTCCATGATGATGAAAATAGGTTATACCCAGTCCAAAATGGTCATTACAAACCAAGGAGATTTCTTGTACCTAAAGAGGGACATAATTTGCCTACATCTATTTCAAGGTAAGTTCTTTATCTTGACTAATTCATTTTTTATTTAATTTTGTTTGTTTCTTTCTCATTTCACTGTTAGAATGTCTTGGATATCCTCAGTTTTCTTTTCAAATTTATTAGTTATACTTTAGATTTTATTTTATGACCTTGCATAGTTTTAACAAAATTGATGTTGATTCATCTTAATCAATATCAATTTTGCAAAATTAAACATTGACCCTTACATTATATTTTAGAATATGATCCATTTATTCATAAAAATATTAGATTCATTCTGATTTGATCTTCTACCTTTCTAAATATGGAATTTATCTTTAGATGACTCAGCATAGAGTTTCACATGAAATAATTAATATACTTGATTTACCCAATGTCTCTCAACCTCTCTGTACCAACCATAGTGATATATCTATTAAGTTAGCACTTTGTGCCATTGTTTATTCTCTTTCAGTTGAAGCCACTTCTAACCAATTAGATGCTATACAAGAAGATGTGAATTCTGCTAGAGCTTATTGGAATGAACACTTTTCTTATATTGATAATTTAGATGAAGATTAGTTCCAAAGAATTTTATTATCGCATCCTTATATTTTGTAACTTTAGTTTTTATTATCCACCTAATTATGAAAATAGTGAGGTGACATCCTCTTGAGGAAGTTCATAACTTCTTAGGACTGTTCTGAATCAATCAGCTCACTTATTTATCTATTAATTAAATTTGTCCAAGTTCTCTCATTGTGTACAAGTTATTCTTCTAAGACAACAAGGAGTTACCACATTTTCTAGATTTAAATCGTGTATAACCATATTTTTATCTCCAGGTATTCCTCATAAAACCTACATGAATTTAAGTTTTTAGTATATAATTAAATTAAAAGCAAAAAATGAAAAACTACTATTATATTTTGGCACCTCTGGTGGGACCCCTAAGGTCTCATTGTTAGTGATATATTTCATTGTGAAATTGTTCATTAGTTGCATCTTTTCTTGATTTTTTATTTTCATTCAAAAAAGAGAAAATCCAAAAATTCTTACTTTTCCTTTTAAGGTTTGAAAAGAATTGCATTCATCCTTTTCTTGCTTAGATAATTCACATAAACTAATCTAGGTGGATCAATCTATTGTAATAATCAAACCTTCTCACACACATTCAAAACCACATAATCTTAAAATAATCATTTGAAACATGTTCTTACCTAAGGTAGGCCCCCATCATATTTCATTACCAAGGGGAAAATTAACTTAGTGTATCAATCAAGTATAAAAATTCTAGAAAGAAGTATAAAGGCTAATTACCTGACACCGTTATCATTGCGGTGTGTGAAGTGATGGGGTAGGCCTCAATACCAAGCCACATACATTCTTCCAACATAGAATCATGCCTCAATGTACCTTCATGTATATAGATGCACCCATCCTTAAAGAAAAACTCAAAACCATCTTTAGATTACCATTTCTTAGTACCCTCATTGACCTTTTTCCTTATCACACTCTAAATTTAATTTTTTTAAAAATTAAAATATTTTAAGTAAATTTTATAGTGTCTATGATTTTTTCCACTAAAATGCAATAATAAAAAAGAATATTGTGTGCTTTTTATTTTTCTTGATTTCTCTTCGGTGATACATGGTTTTTATGTGACATCAATTTATAAACAAAACCAAATCTCCTACCTCATCTTAGTCTGTGGAGAACACCTCGAGTCCTCTTACATCTCTTGAGTCTATGGGGGAGGGTATTCCCTAGTTTTATACTTAGGGAGATCCTAAATTCACCAACATATTAGATAGTAATATAATTACTCTTAACCATTACCTTAGCACTCGATCTATTCGTATTCCACTTTCCCCTCATACATAGTCTTCTAGGAATATTTTTGGTATACTCATAGAGGGACCTAAATGGTTCACTATAGCCATGGTTTCCTCTCTCAACAATCCTCCTCTAACATGTTTTGATATTAACACTACATAGCCTTTAAAAACTCCACCTCCAATATCATCTAGTGGTCCATATATAACTAGTACCCAATCCCAAAATGTTATCACACATCAACCTATGTTTACGCCACCTCCTACCATGACACCTCAGAACCTAATTATTTCAATCCCTACAACTCTCCCACCCATCTAAAATAGGATAGATTCAAATCCCCAAACTCAACCTTTGGAACAAGCTCCCTTGAGTCAACCTCCTCAGTAGTACCTCCCATTGACTACCCAATACGTAGCTCCCTCACAAGCTCTTCGGTTTACTTATATAACCTTACAATCCCCACAGTATATGGAAACATCCCAATAGATTATGACCACTTCAATTGGTTACCCCTTATCACAACCATTTTCCACTCTGTTTCATACCTATAAACATCTAAACTAGAATGTCTTAGGGGGTATTCCTAAATATAATACCCAACCTGACCTTATGAACATCCTTATAAATATGATGGAAAATATGGAAGCCTTTGTCCTTGGGTAGAAAAATATGCTCAGTTATGAGAAAATATGTAATGAATCCATTAATCTAACTGTCCCTATTAGACCATAACCCTAGTAATGGGAACTTATGAAATTTTAAAACAAGGAATATCCTTAGCAACACATTAGAGAATTTATACATGCTTGTTATCTTATAACCCATGAAGATGCTCTTCTCCTAAGAACATTTCCAATGCCAATAGTTAGACCAACTTTAGACTAGTACAATTCAATCCCTCAACATTCCTTATTATCTTTTGGGAAACTAGCCTAGATATTTCTAGATAACATTTCCATTAACATCGCAAGAAAAGTGACCATAATCGACCTCTATGGCATTAGACAATTTGATGATGATTCCATTGCTGATTTTGTGGCTAGATGGTAGAGTCTTATAAACCAACTTTCCTTTTTCCTTCCTCAATCATAACTATTCCAATTATTTATGAGATCATGTTCTAAATATATCTCATCAAAATTATGGGTTAAATCCTTCAATACTTTTGATGAGGCCTTTTTCATGGCCTATAAACTAGAAATTCAATCTTTAGAAGAAGGGAAGGTAAAGTTATGTAAAAAAGCTTCAAACCTTATCTATCCAAAGGAACTAACAATAATAAAAACAATGTCACTACTAATGATGTGGCTTTAAAATCATCACCCTTGCAAAAAGAAATCCAATCCAAACACTCTACCTCCTAAGTATAATCATAATAACCAGTAACATGATTTACTCTATAGTAGTACACACCCTTAAGGGAATCTTATGCTTATGTTTTAAACAAGCTCTTAAAAATGTCTATCATCAGACTTATCCAGTTAGACCTCTTGATGACACTTGTCCCAAGCCTAGTTAGCTCAAATAAAATGACTTCTACAATTACCATCGTGTACCAGGTCATGATGTCAATAGGTGTCAGTATATCAAAGGTCTAGTTCAAAACCATATTGATCAAGGAGAGTTACAGTTGGATAACCCTCACACTCCTAATAAATCCATATACATCTTTAGGTAACCATTCCCCAACCATGCCTCTACATTTAATTTTGTATAGGCTACTTCAGAATACACCTCAGACCACTAGACCCATGTGATAAGTACAATCCTATGATCAACATCTACCTAAAAATGTTTATATTACTTTTGAATCACCTTCCATGACAACTAAAATCCCAAATCTCTTTATAAGAGATGCTTTCAAACCATATAAATCAAGTATAGCTATCCCCAAGGCTCACTCAGGGTTTCCAAATCTCATTATTTGAGATCCTCTTGAGGAAACATTACCTAAACCCATTCAAGATAATCAACTAGAAATAAAGGATGAGAAAGATATCAAGGAGGATGCATGTTTATACATATTAGAAGATACACATTCCAATCCTTTAGTCACTACAAAACCTTCATGTAGCATACCCATCCCCTCTATCTTACTCCCCCCTAAGAAGACTATTATGCTACCTCAATAAAACCCAAGACCAACTTCCCTCATAGCTTGGGAAGAGCCAAATCTTGTAAAGAGAGAAATTAGGGGGAATGCTTTAGGAACTGTTAATAAAAAATTTGGGGAAAATACTTGAAACACCCTCCCATAAGGATTAAAATCCCTAAAGAAAATACTAGCTAGGATCCATTTAGGGGGTATTTTTTAAGATTCTTGATCAATTTATTTAAACTTCACTTATCACACTACCACCCACACAACCTGTTAACCCCCATATTCAAAAATTGGCATGGTATTAAGAAAAAATAAATTTGCATATCATCAAATAGCAAGACATGATACTAAAATTTTTAACATGCTAAAATCTATGGTTTGAAACTTATTAGAAAAGGATGATCTTTTAATGAAACAATTTGGTCATGACTATCCCCATAGTCAAACTACTAGGGTCATGTCCACCTTAGGAACTAGTATATTACTAAGAGGATTAGAATGAGTTTCAAACAAAGATATAATCTCTGATAGAACTCAATATCAGCCCCTCCTAAACCCTTTAGATTTGGATGAGTATAAAAGCATGACAAAACCACTATTATTTTAGATAGACATGATACAAATAGCTACACAATCCCAAACCCAGGGTCATAAGACCTAAAATCTTAATAAATCCAAAGTGACTATTGCAAAAGATCCTACTTATACCACAAATAGTCCTAAAATTCCCATCTCAAAACCTAAAATTTCTATTTTAGGAAAAGTATAAAATAATAATGCTTCAGAGTTGATATAAATATCCATTCTAAAGCAGCTTCATCAACTTTTGGTCAAGATATCTTTATATGAACTTATCCAAAATTCTTCATAGCATCATGAGGTTATGATAGAAGATTTTCAAGCTACTCAAATATAATTAGATGAATCCAAAACTCTATAATCTTTTATCACATCATTTCAAAAGTCATCATCCATAATATTCCATGATTTTGAAATATCACCATTGTAGCTTGATGACTAGGATCTGCCACTATTTATCATTGCCTAATTTAGTTAGATCTAAATCAAATGAGTAATGATTAATAATAGAGAAAGCATAAATATTATTTACTCACATGTTTTTCATTAACTAAAATTACTTGAAACTATTTTACCTCAATCTCTAACCATCTTACGAGCATTTTATGATATTATGACCCTAACATTAGGAATGGTTGCCCTTCCCATCCAAGTAGGTGTATGTATCCTCCTCAAATTATTTTACATAATAGAAGGGGAGTTTCAATACCATATCCTATTAATATGTCCTTGGATATGTGCTATGCATTTCATCCCCTCCACCTTGCACCAATGTCTTAAATTTTAAACATGATGGTAAGGTCCATAGTGTCTCGACCAATCCCCATCTATTTAAAACTTGTAACCTTACATTCTAACCAAATGATTTCTTAATTTCACTACAAAGTGTGATTGCATCATCATCCAATTAAGTTTTATTTAGTATGATAATCTTTGCATCAATAATTAATATCAAGGATTACCTTGATTCCATGTTTCAATAACTATTGATGGGAGAATATCAGTTATAGATGCTCAACACTCTCCCTACTTCCCAGGGATATGGGTGCCCTGACAAAAATCACGTATATCATCCTAATCTTGGGAAACTCATTTGATTCGATTCACCTTTCCTTTGGACTCATTTAATATACAGGGGGATTGATCATCCTTATTTAGGTGCTATTAGCTGAGCCCATGCCAAACCATTCACCTCAAACTTTTCATTTTTAGATAAACCCCACTTTGTACAAACATACCTACAATGGTGTGCTTGGAAAGGCTTTGGCATATGATGCTACGAATAAGGGCCAAACAATGTCACATTATAAGATTTTAAGAAACCCCATGAAAAACATATCTTAGGTTTTTAAAAAATCCCAACACCATCTCAGAAACCACTATTCTGCCTATTCTTGAAGAGGACATGTCATCCTCACCATCCAATACCCCTTCTGAGACAAACGAGGTTGTATCCATTCCTCTAGACTTTTTTTAATCATTACCATCACTATAAAACCTCTCATCTATCAAATCAATGGGGAAAGAAATCATTCCTCTCTCCTACCCAAACATGATAGGGAAATATTTTCCCACTATCCCTTTTCTTCAGTGACAGGACGATGAATCAATCTTAACTCATTTAGATGTGGAAAACTCCCATCTATGCAATTATTTTCCATCTAAAACCTCTAGTCTATTAAATGAGGCTATTGTCATCATTAACATAGGATCTCATGAGACTCTAAAAATTATTAATGTTAACAAATCTTTAGATCCTCAAGAACACTAGTATTTCACTACATTTCTAGCCAATCATAGTGAAGCATTTATGTGGTCCTATAGTGACATGCCTGGTATCGACCTTGTTATTGTCATCCATAACATTGTCACATTTCTTGACACCAAACCTATAAAATAAAAACTTGGAAAAATACATCCTCACATTGCACTCTTGGTCAAAGAAGAATTACAACATATCTTATTGATCAATTTTATCCAGCCTATTGACTATCCTCAATGGGTGTCTAATATTTTCCCTGTCATAAAACCCACAAGAGGACAATGCCTTTGTACTGATTTTCACAACATTAACCTCGCTTGTCCTAAAGATTATTTCATTCTCCCTAATATTGACTAATTAGTGGACTTAACAACTAGTCATGAAATGTTGTCACTTATGGATGGTTTCTTTGGTTCTAATAATATCTTCATCGCACCAGAAGATCAATATAAAACTTCATTTATTACTCCCTAGGGGACCTTATGCTATTAGGTTATGCCTTTTGTCTTAAATAATGTTGGGTCCACCTATCAAAGGGCCATGACCTATATTTTCTATGACATAATCTATCAAATCATTGAAGATTATGTGAATGATCTCCTCGATAAGTCAAAATTGTGAAAAGATCGTCTTTCAATGATTAAAATAATCTTCTCTCACCTAATCCAATTTTGTGTCCATTTTAATTCTAAGAAATGCATTTTTGGGTTTTTGATAGGTAATATTTTGGGTTTCATCATCTCTATTCAAGGGATATAGGTTGACCCTAATAAGATAAAACCCATTATAGAAATGCCATCCCATCCAATCTTAAGCAACTCTATAATTTACAAGGAAAATTGTAGTCCATTCATCATTTTATTTACCAATTATCCAATCGATGTCAACCATTTCATCACCTCCTAAAGAAAGAAACCCACTTCATTTGGGACTCTAGATATCAAGGGCCTTTGATGCCCTCAAAAACTATCTTCTCTCACCACCAATTCTCATTCCTCCTAAGGATGGGAAACCTTTCTTCTTGTGTATTACAGCTACACACCTGCCCAAGGAACCATGCTTGCCCATTGTTACGAGCAACATAAAGAGCAGGTAGTTTATTAAATAAGTTGTACTCTCATTAGATACAAGATGTGATACACACACACACACACACAAATTTTCCCTAGATATAGTCTTTGTAGCTTCCAAGCTTTGGAATTATCTACTCAATCATAAAACCTATGTAATCATGAATACAGATCCCCTATAATTTATGCATTCAAATCCTTATCAGAATCATCGAATGACCAAGTGGATCACGCTTTTGGTAGAATTTGATCTTGATTTTATCCACCAAAAACTAGTTAAAGATCAAATCATTGCCGATGAACATGATGAGGCACATCTTGCATATAATCAACCAATAAATTATTAATTCCTAGATGAGTCCATAACTTCCACATCTAAATTAGATCCTCAATATCAAATGACTCTATTCTTTGATGGATCCAAGTGTGAGCATGGTGGGAAATCTAGAATTATCTTAATCCCTCTAGGGGGACACCTATACCTTTATATTTTAAACTTGAGTTTGACTACACCAATAATATGGAAGAGTATGAGGGTTTGATCATAGGTCTCCAAACCACTTTAGCCTTAGGTATTAAATAACTTAATATTTATGGTGATTCCTAACTTGTGATCAATCAGATAAAGGGAATATATCAATGTAAAAATGACACCCTCTAGAAATATAAGACCTTGGTTGATCAATTACTAACTATTTTCAAGTATTATGCTATCCAAGCCACTCCTCAGTCAACTAACAAGTTTAGAGATACCATGGCCTCCTTGGACTTATTTATCCCATCTTCATCTCAGGAATCTGATTTATTTGATTTCATCCACACAATCAATCAAACTTATTTTACCAAAACTAATCTTCCTTCCATCCACAATATAGAGGAAAACCCATTGGATCTTTGGTACACATAGATATTTGATTATTTATTGAGGGGAATTATTCCTCTAGATTTATCTTAAAATGGCAAGTGAGATTCCCAACAATACATTGCTCATTTTGTCATACTAGGGGTGTTATCTATAAATGTGGTTTTGATGGCACCCTTTGTTGTCTCCAAAATCATGAAGCTATCCTCTCTATCAAAGAAGCTCATGATGGGTCATGTGGTGGAAATTTTAGTGTCTACACCATTGCTAAGATAATATTATGATTAGGATATTATTGGCCCACTTTAAATCAGGATTATTACAAGTATGTTAAAAAATGCATAAAATCCCAATTACATGTCAAACTATCACATATCCCTAGTCACACATTATAGGAAGCACATGAAGTTTGGCCATTTTCCCAGTGGGGGAATGATATTATAGGTCAAATAAATCCTAAATCTTCCCAATGCCACATATTTATCATCACTGCCACTGAATATTTTACTAAATGGGTGGAGGCTATTACTCTTATCTCAACCAAATCAAATAAAATTATGGAGTTTATTAGTCATCATATTATTTGTCACTTTGGCATTCCTCATAAGATCATTATAGATAATGGAAAATAGTTTAAAATAAAAAGGTTTAAAACTTTGTGACTCTTTCAACATTAAGCTAAGATTTTCCTCACCTTACTATCCTCACACTAATAGACAGACCATGGCATCCAATAAAATTCTTGTCAAAATCCTAACTAAAGTCGTTAATAGGGTTGGAAAGAACTACCATCTTCATATTCCTTTTACCTTATGGGATTATTGAACTAGTATTCGAACCCCTATAGGTGTTACCATTTCTCTCTAGTTTATAATGTCAAAGTTGTACTTCTTCTTAAGGTTCATATTCCTTTCCTTCTCATCTCTTTTAAAGATATCATTTTTGAGGATGAATTTTTTTAGGAACGATTAGCCCAACCTGAGTTCTTGGATGATCATTGATTAGCTGCCCTTGATCATCTCCATGTATATAGAGAATGAATAAAATGCACCTATAATCAACATTTAAAATAACATGAAATTAATGTTGGCGACCTTGTCTTGAAATAAAATCAACATGTCACTAATATGGAAAAGAGCAAATGAGGAAATTTTTCTCTAAATTGGCTTGGACCATATATTATCACCCATAAATATGGATCTAAAGCATATCATTTGGTCTCTCTTGATGGAAAACCAAAATGAGAACCTCTTAATGCATTGCATTTATGTCCTTTCCATTGTTAATAAATCTTAATCACCTTGGTTAACCTAGTTTATTTTATTTTGGTTTGAAAATTATCTAAAGCCATATCACTTTCACTCCTAAAAATACTAAATAATGATATATAGAGTGATGTGGTTGTTAAACAACATGTCTATTCTAATCTTGAATATGAATACCCTAGATCTATTCATAACATGCTCTAAATGGACAAGCTCTGCCTATAATAGGAAGGATCCCCAAATCATTATTACATGAAACCCCTCCCTATCAACTCATTAGTTCATTTAGGGAATAAGAATATCATCTTATACAACAAATCGTTGGAAACTATTGTAGGTTACCTTAAGCCAATCCATAAGAAAATAATAATAGTGGGATTAAAAGACAAGTAAAAAACCATCTCTAAAAAGGGAAAAAATAATAGATCGATCCCTCGAAGGACAATTGTAAAATATATAAAAATGATAAAAATAGCAGACTGCTCCCTTGAAGGATGACTTCTTCAAAAAACATCTCTCAAAATATAGACCACTCCATTGAAGGATGACTATCATGCATAAAATATAAGAAAAAAATCTTGAATTGATTAGTTTTCTATAAATAATCCCTATAAATCCCTACAAAATAATAATCAAAAGAAATATCCCAAGAAATATTCCCACATTGATCAACTTTATCTAAATTAGTAAACTTCCTGCATTGATTAGTCTACATGGATTGGCACAAAAGGATCCTAAGGTCAACCTTAGATTTGGAACACAAGGTGAAAACACATTCTTCTTAAAAAATTCACATTTTTTAATATCAAAATACTGAAAAAAAAGCAAATTCCTTGAAAATTCCATCTCAATATAAAGCAAGATCACCACATATATCTTGATCACAATATAAGAGTATCATAATTTAATATAAATCCATTACATCATTTAAACTAAAAATCTAATAATCCATAAACATCCTAATCTAAACCCCTAATAATAAAACATAAATCCATAATCCATAATCCATAATTTAATTTAATCCATGATCACATCACATAAATCCATGATATCCTAATCTAAATTCATAATCACAAAATTTAAAAATTCATAATCTAATCTAATCCATTGCATCACATAAACCCATAAAAATCCAAGCCAAATCCATAATCACATAATCTAGATCCATAAACATCTTAATGTAAATCCATAACATTTAAATCCATAATAAATCTATCACATCGTAATGTCATCTAAATAGCTAGATCCATAATCACATAATCTAGATCCATAACCATTTTAATGAAAATTCATACCATTTCAATTCATAATGTAATAAAATCCATAATCATAAAATATAACACAAAAACTCATAATCAAAATCATTCATATATATATATATATATATATATATATATATATATATATATATATCATTCGAGTCTCGATATAAAAAATATATGGCTCTTTGGCTAGTACAATAAATAGAAAATAGGCTAATTAGTAAAATGGAGATGGCTTAGCTGGACACTCCCAACACCTCCACCCCTGCCTCCACCTCCATCCCCACCCCCATCTCCTCCTCCATCTACCCTTCGATCTCTTCCTCATGCTACACACCTTGTACTGGTCGAACATATATGTGTCTATCATGAGAAGCTTCCTTGTGTGGCCACATGTGTGTTATATCAAGGAATATTTAGATGCATATCTAATATAATCTACTCATAATAGCACATCTCGACCACCAGCTCTTGGTATTTTTCCACACTTATAGTACCTACCTATCCTGTACTTGGTCTAGCTCCCCTGCACCTATCTTCCCTAGGCTCCTCCATCCTCTCACCATAAACCATCCCTCTTAGCATGGTATTTGTTTCAACCCTGAACTACTAGATCATGACTCAAATGTAAGGTGTCAAACTCTACTTGTAAAACATCTAGTTTGGTTTGTAGACCATCTCACTCTATCTCCATGGTAGTGATATCCCCTTGTACTATGGTCACATGCCCATGTAAGGTAATTAACTGGGCTCTAAGTACATCCCTCTCAATAATAATACCTATAATATCTATCTCATCCATCTCCCCTCTATGGGTCTTGAGAGTGCATCTCATCTTGAGAATAACTGTCTATAGATAACTCACACATCGTAAAGCACATTAGATGCTTCGATAAACTAAACCCTATCATTTATTCTCTTATTACCCTTTATTTAAGCCCACTTGTTCATAGATGTGGAAATTTATTATGTGATTTGTCTTGAGGTATCTTTACCTGTACTATCTCACACCCTGTCAGTACAAAATTATACTTCATTTTATACATCTGCACTCTTGGTTCCCATTTTTTATTTATACATCCCATCTGTTACTCTATCTTTAAAACCCCTCATCCACTCATCATCCTCTACTAGATCCTAGTTTGAGGGGGGGTAACTCCTCACATTAACTTGGGGCATTAGACCTCTCTCAGTTTACGTCTCGTGGCACATTATTACATACCACTCCACAAAAAGAGGCAAATGTAGACACTATGATTTCATATGTCATATATGAATTATTTGGTGTCTTAGGCCTTTAAATTATTATTTCATCATAAATACGCCTATTCTAAAGTCTAAAATATCTACCATTAGGAACTTGGTAATTTATTTTTACAAATTACCATTTTACCTTATTAATCAATAAAAGCTAATTTATAATTCATAGAATATATCAAATATTAACCCTCTAACAACTTACCCTCATAGTAAAACCATTGCTAACAAACCCACGTTTTTAATCCTAAATTGCCCCATAGTTGGAACAAGCCAAAACAAATCAAAGCAAACTTTTGACAAAAAGGTGAATTGGTAACAATTCTCCCACGATTGACATCGATTTTACTAGATCGACATCGATCTATATATACATAGGCGACCCTTTGGTTGCCTACCCCACAAAATTTTAATCTTGAAGTGTTATTAATATTTCTTTAGAATAATTAAGGGTGACCTTTAACTCCATGCTGATGAAAGTAGGCTATACCTAGTCCAAAATGGTCGTCACAAACCAAGAAGATTGCTTGCACCTGCAAAAGGACATAATCTACTTGAATTTATTTCAAAGTAAGTTCTGTATCTTGACTATTTCATTTTTTATTTAATTTTGTCTATTTTCTTCTCATTCCATTGTCAGAATGTCTTAGATATCCTCATTTTTTTTAGAATTCCTTAGTTTCTTTTAGTTTTCTGTTTCAACTTTGTGTAGTTTTAATAGAATTGACATTAGTTCATCTTAATCGATATTGATTCTATAAGATCGACATCAATCCCTACATTCTATTTTAGAATCCGAGCCATTTAGTCATAAAAGTATGTCTTAAATTCATTCTAGTTTAATCTTCTACCTTTTTAAATATGGAGTATATCCATAAACAACTCTTGCCAGAGTTTCACATGAAATAATTAATATCGTTGATCTACCCATCATCTCTCAAGCTCTCTTCACTGACTAGAGTGACATAGCTTTTGAGTTAGCATTTTGTGCAATTATCTATTCTCCTTCAGTTAAAGCCACTTTTGACCAATTAGATGCTATACAAGAAGATGTGAATTCTGCTGGAGCTTATTGGGATGAACACTTTGCTTATTTTAATAATTTAGATAAATATTAGTTCCTAAGAATTTTATTATCGCATCCATACACATCCTTCAATTTTGTAACTTCAATGTTTATCATCCACGTAGTTGTGAAAACAATGAGTTGACATTCTCTTGAGGAAGTTCATAACTTCTCATGATTGGTTCCTAACCAGGCAACTCACTTATCTATTAATAAAATTTGTCCAAGTTGTCTCATTGTGTGTAGATTATTCTTCCAAGACAAAAAGGAATTCCCACATTCGTTGGATTCAAACAATGTACAACCATATTTTTATCTCCAGGTGTTCCTCATAAATCCTGCATGTATTTTAATTTTTAGTAGATAATTAAATTAAAAGGAGAAAATGAAAAACCACTATTATAGTATGAACAAATCCAAGTGGGTTTTAGGAGGAGGTGGTCAGTCTATGGTGGGTTTGAGTCCACATGGTAAAATGAGATGCATGAAAGAGCATCTTGGTGGTGGTGGATGGATGAAAGTGGGTTTCATCCCACAAGTGAGTTGATTGATAGATGGTTATGCCTTTATTGGAGGATGACAGATGATGTTGGGTCTAATCCCATAAAAGAGAGAAACTATGGTGGTGGTCAAATCCCACAAGAAGTGAGAGAGAGCAGAAATGAGTAGAGCATAGATTTGAAACCAGCATGTAGGAGCTAGAAATGGCACAAGGAAAAGAAGAATAAGCAGCTAATTTATTTGGTATGTTGGAAGGAGATGCCATGTTCATCATAGCTCATGACCAAAAAAATGGTTTGGATACTCATTCCATTCATGTGCGCTGGAGCTCACATTTTTGAACTTTAGGTGTCTGATGTAGGTGCATACACGGACTTAAACAATCTTGCATCTCCAAAAATAGAGTGTTTATTTATATTTCTAGTGTTTGTTTTACTTATTTGTTTCAATTTTGGTGTGCTTTGGTGTGGAGGATTCTTTCTCAATAATATTCGGTGGCATAATATTATGACTCAAACTTTCATCTTGAAATGATCTATTGCCTTGGTACTTAAATGTAAGAATTCATATTTGAGATTGAAGGAGTTTCAATAGTAGTTGGGTCTTGGACAAAAATAAGATTCATTGGTTTAGCAATCAGGCTCCATCATCCTGATTTAGTCTTGTGGAGTTATATTGGTATTCAACACTTGAAATCAGACTTTATATCCCAAATTAGCCTGGAAGAAAATTGCTTGGAAAATCGAGTTCCTTCTTACCAATATGGTCTTGGTTTCTTGTCACTTAGTAATCAGAGTTGCATTTCTGATTACGTCTATTGATTCACTCAATGCAAAGTCTCTTATCTATTCAGAAGTTATTTTCCAATCAGGCCCGGGCAAGTACTTTGTTGGAGCTTGCATTGGACATCAGGTTTCACCTCCCGTTTTGAACCATCTTCAAAGCTTCGTACACTGCCTTTACTTTCCGTGACTTTGTTTCATATGATGGTTCGCTCCCTTGGTAAAGCATTCAATAAATACCGATAGGGTTTTGAGGTCGTCGAAGACTTTGTTTGCAGTGGTCTACAGGAGTCCTTGAAGACTTCTTCGTTTACTAGAGTTAGATACCTGACTGGGTGAATTTTATTGTAGTCGACGAGCTTTGGGAGCCTTGGCAAAGTCTATCTTCTGTATGCAGAGTTTAACCCAAACAAAACAGGAATTTCCAAGCATTTGCTCTTAGTAGTGTTGGGCAGAATAAGCTCTGAGTTGGTCTTTGAACATGACACGGTCATTGTTTTCACATAGTTCCTATCAGAAAACACAGGCTTGATGGGTTGTAAAATAATTTCAATTGGTTTTGTCACTTAAGCGAATCCCAAAAGGATCTGGGGTGAGTTCAAAAACATTCTTTTCTTCTTCTTACACAGTGAAGACCCGATTACATTCCCCCGTAGCTGTAGATTCGAGTTGTTGACTTGTCTTGGAACCATTGATGTCCAAATGAATGTGAAGACAACGAAACATTCAAGGCAGATGAAGATTATAAGCGATTCATTCTCGTCTATATAAGGGCAATGACATTTAGTTGAAGGGGCATCTGGCGTTTGGGAACAGAACATGACCAGAACTTTTTTTGTTTTTGATTTCTTGTCTAGGAGTAGTGTATGCTGCCAATTTGTGGGCATAATTCTGTGTATGAGACTAAGAATGTCTACATTTGTTTCCTCCTTGTAATTGAGTGTTCAATAGGCTAGATTGTAGTAAAGATTGTATTTGATTTCCATCGAGTTAAATAAATATTATGAATCTTTGTTGTTGTGACGAATTTTTGTTGTGACGTGAATTGTTTGACGGAATGCTTGTAGGTGCTAAGTTGGAGTTGTGATGAAATAGACATTAATGGTTTTATTTAATTCAACATTCTTGTCTCATGTTTTATATATATATATATATATATATAAAAGCTTTACTTCATATCTAATAAGTTTTCAAAATGCAACATTTTTAAAGATTAATAATAATATGACTACAAAATTTTGATTTAAATAAATTAAATTACATATATAATAATTAACTTTGGGAACAATAATTGAGATAAATTTAATAAAACAATGAAAATGTGAATACTTTACCACAACTATCATTCATAATTTTTTAAAAAAATATACAAAATGTTATGGATTATCAAATACTCTATGCAAGAGTTCAAAACATTTTCATATTTTGAAAAGTTGATCAAGGAGTTATTATCCTTTAAAGATTCTAATGACAAGTCACAACATTTATTTATTGAGTATAAAAATATGATAACTTAGAATGTATTATAATTCAATCTACAAGTAAAATAAGAACAATACTTGCTTTAACTAAGAGATATATGAAGCACGAGTTTAAAATAGAGAAGGTAAAACTAAAAATATTCAATATCCAAAAGTAAACAACTTTTAAAATTTTCCATAAAAATTATATATATGAAATTCATTTTGAAGAAACATAATATCCATTCATAAACGGGTAGTGACTAATGTCTTAGCCAACCATCCCATCAATGAGAACACATAGGAATATACTTATTTTAAATTTTCCACAAAATTCATCTTTCTCATTTAATATCCCATCAATGAGAATACATAGGAATATACTTATTTCAAAATTCTCATAAAATTCATTTTTTTCATTTACAATAATTAGAACTCATTTGTAAAACAATAGTCCCACTCCATTCATTAAAACAAGGAAATGAATTCTTTAATAAAACTAGAAATCTTAAGAGTTTTTATATTGTTTTCATTAACCTTAATCCCATAAAATTATAATGCGATTATTTTTAGAATTAATTATCCTTAATCCTGATTTTTTAAATTAAATTAATTGACAGAATCATATTATTTATACAAACCCTCACTTTCATTTAAACCGATAATCCCTCATACTTCAAGAGAAAATACAAACTTTATTGTATTCATTCAAAAAACCTAAAGAAGTGTATCTACTCAAATTCAAATCCTTATAATGGATGAAAAATCTTCAAAACTTACCTACTTTAATAATTAAAATAAATGAATCTATTCTTTTATTATTTGTATTTTAAACACAAATACCTATTACCATTATAATAATTAAAATAATAACAATTTACAACTCTATAAAATATTTCACACATCCATCAATCACTATTAACTTAAGTTTTCGATCATTTTGTTCAACATTAAAAACAGATTACCCAAGTTTATATTTATAATTGAAACTAAAAATAGTATTAAAAAAATAATACTTAACTTTGTTTATATCTTGGTAGAATGAAGGATAAAACATCGTAAGTGTGCTTGAGCACTCCCTCTATTCAACACTTATTTTCTCTATGTCCTTTCTCACTACCCACATTTCATTTTATAATTTCTTTAGGGCTAAAGTTTTCATCAATTCTCTTCCCAAACAAAGGTGAAGCCATACTCTAAATCAAAATGATAACCATGAGTTTATATTCACTAACTATGCAACAAATCAATTTCTTTCATTTAATGTCTCACCTTTTCCATGCAAATAATTAAGAATTGAAATTTGTAGGGCTTTGAAAAAATGGTTGGTCGTTATAGATAATTTTGAAAGTTAAGTCAATTGTAGACAAATAATCAAACCCTAATCAATTTTCTAAAAATGTGGTTCAAAAACAAAAAAGTGGTTTATAATTAAAAAATCTTTAGTTTTTATTGAAATTTATTACATGTTTCTAAAACTCAATTTATATTACATTATTTTTCATATCTGAACAAATTCATAGCTTACATTCTTAATCATAGTTATTTAATGAGCATTCAAATATGTTATAATTTAGTAGTTTATAAAATATAACACAATGTTCAAATATTAGGAGTATAACAAGATGAGATAACTTAATCAAAGTTCACTATAACAAGTCTCGGATAATTTCATTTTATAATTTCTTTAGAGTTAAAGTTTTTTTCAATTCTCTTCCCAAAAAAAGGTGAAGCCATACTCTAAATCAAAATGATAACCATGAGTTTATATTCACTAACTATGCAACAAATCAATTTCTTTCATTTAATGTCTCACCTTTTCCATGCAAATAATTAAGAATTGAAATTTGCAGGGCTTTGAAAAAATGGTTGGTCGTTATAGATAATTTTGAAAGTTAAGTCAATTGTAGACAAATAATCAAACCCTAATCAATTTTCTAAAAATGTGGTTCGAAAACAAAAAAGTGGTTTATAATTAAAAAATCTTTACTTTTTGTTGAAATTTAATACATGTTTCTAGAACTCAATTTATATTACATTATTTTTCATATCTGAACAAGTTCGTAACTTATATTCTTAATCATAGTTATTTAATCAACATTCAAATATGTTATAATTTAGTAGTTTATAAAATTTAGCACAATGTTTAAATATTAGGAGTATAACAAGAAGGGATAACTTAATCAAAGTTCACTATAACAAGTCTTAGATAATTTCATTTTATAATTTCTTTAGAGCTAAAGTTTTCATCAATTCTCTTCCCTAAAAAAGGTGAAGCCATAATCTAAATCAAAATGATAACTATATGAGTTTATATTCACTAACTATGTAATGAATCAATTTCTTCATTTAACTTCTCACCTTTTCCATGCAAATAATTAAGAATTGAAATTTGTAGGGCTTTGAAAAAATGGTTGGACGCTATAGATAATGTTGAAAGTTAAGTCAATTGTAGACAAATAATCAAACCCTAATCAATTTTATAAAAATGTTGTTCGAAAACAAAAAAGTAGTTTATAATTAAAAAATCTTTAGTTTTTGTCAAAATTTAATACATATTTCTAAAACTCAATTTATATTACATTATTTTTCATATCCGAACAAGTTCGTAGCTTATATTCTTAATCATAGTTATTTAATCAACATTCAAATATGTTATAATTTAGTAGTTTATAAAATCTAGCACAATGTTCAAATATTAGGAGTATAACAAGACGAGATAACTTAATCAAAGTTCACTATAACAAGTCTTAGATAATTTATTAATCTAATTAAAATGTAAGCTATTATAATATAATTTAGATTATAAGATATTAAACTTAAGCATTCGAATATGCACATGTGCACATGTAAAGGCTTGAAATGGATTTGACACATAATATTACTAAATATGGAAAGTATAATAAAGGATGAGATACTTATCAAGGTGACATGAAGAAAGGTAGGTTAGAAACAAGACTTTGATCACTCGATATAGGTTCTGGATCTCTGTGCATAATCAAATAGTAATGTCCTCCTTAAGTTGGCAACATTTTCCATGTGTTCCAACTTATATTTTTATATCCCTAGATATTTTTATTCTCTATTTGATATAGGTAGGTTCATCTATTTATGAAAATGTCCAATATCAAGGTTTGATCATATGCATGGCACCCAAAACTCCAATTCCTTCATCTCAGATCCTAAGTCAACTTTTGAGAGGGCAAAAGCTAAAAATGCTTAAGAAATGTAATGAATTGAGATTACCTCAATCACCATGTTGATGATTGATTATTATCTAAGTATCTAATACTAAGAGGGAAACCACTTAGTTCTTCCTATTAGTATGATTGTGGAAGTTTTCTTTTTTGCTATATAAATGCATCTAATGATCTGGATTTTGACACTTGACAATTTTTTCTCTTGACCTAGCTTGGGATACTTTAGACTTAGATGATGACTACTCTTGGTGATTGATTTAAAATATGGGAATAAGAGGGAAGTTTGCTCTATGTGAAATAGTGTATATATGCTTGTTAGATAAACACCAGAGGTGTACCCAATAGATAATAGGTCTACATTTTATTTGTATTTATATGCATTATTTGGGTATTTTATCATGCTACTGACATACTATGAATGTGGGCCAACCTATAGGAATGATTTTATTTTGAATTTTGATTTTTGTTGGGTGAAGGATGAAACTACCATAATTTTTTGGTAATGTCTAGTTGGTTATGGCTAAATATTATGTTCTTGTCTAGGAGATAGGATCACTAATATAATGATCTAGTAATTTCTATGTATGATATTTTATTCATTTGACATAGATTGGTATAATTCAATTAGGAAAAGATTGGACCCATAGATAACGTATAGATCTGAGATAATGGTGGATTATAATCAAATATGTGAACACAAGTATATGGTGAAGGTAGGTTAAAAGTGACATTTCCAATTGTCTAATATCATATTTTAATATCTAAAAATTCCCCCTTTTATTATAGTATTGAAATACAACAATCCCCCCTTTTAGTATAGTATTGAAATATGCCACAAATACTAGAGTCAAAGGATAAAGATTGTACAACATATTTTCTCTTTAGGAGAAGGCTCCAAATGTATAGCTCTACTCCATGAAAACCTTCATCAGACATGTAGTATTCAATATCCATAAAGTAAAATTTATTATCGAAATTAAAAAAAAGTAAGAGAAAGGAAGGAGTGCACCTATATTTGAGTAACTTGTGTTGCCCTATAACTTTGTTGGAGATGATGATTTCTTGTTGAAGCATTGGAGAATGGTTCCTCTTATTAAACCATTAGATAATTTGGGGTGATCAATTATCAATTTTTATAAATATGCGATCCCATGGGTTGGGAAGATAAATTCCCCAAACATCATGAATAAGGACTATTTCTAAGATCGTTGATCATTGGTAAACCTCAATTGCACTAACTGAAACAACTAATCAAGCTCTAATCTTGAACCTCATTAGTAAGCTAGGATATAAATAATGGGATAAGTATGAGTAATGCCAAGGTCATTGAGCATTATTCAAATGGAATGTATATTACATCAAAAAACATGAATCAACCACTTGAAATGAACTTAAAGATTCAAGGGTGCTCATTTATCGATGTCATTGAATTATATTTACAAATAAATAAATATAATAGTGCTCAAATAAAAATGTGTATATGTCCAAGAACCAATAACATGCCACATTTAAGTTTTTTCGTCTAATATTTAAAATAATATATATGTGTTTAAACAAATATCATGCTCCATTGAATCTATGCCAACTGATACAAAATGTTGTGCATCTTTATGATACTTTTTGAGAACCTATATCTCAAATGTTTCTTTATGTGAAAATATGTAATTTTTGTTCATATAAATAGTGTATATCTACATGGTATATACAATCATGTGTATTTAAATATGTAATTTGTAGGTGATGTCTCTATGAATTAAGTGCATATGCATGACATATGTCACCATAATCTATATGAATGTGTGTGTGTGTGTGTGTGTGTGTGTGTGTGTGTGTGTGTGTGTGTGTGTGTGTGTGTGTGTGTGTGTGTGTGTGTGATATCTGAAATCATCTGATATCTTAACCACTTTGACTACTATGAATCATTTAATCTATTCCCAAAATTTGATTTTTATTCTCATGGAGGATTTTGTCTTTATGACAAATCTAGTAATATTCCACCATTTTGAGGTGAAGGATGTATTGTGTAAGTCACTCATTTATAAATAAATAATTAAATGTATCATGCCATATATAAATATGTAATCATGTATAGTCATGTTAACATGTGGATAATATGTCATCATAGTAATGTAAATGTCATAAAAAATGTATGTGTTTTAACCTAATTAGGTTTTATAAAAACTTATAGGATATAAACTAGTAGATTAATTTAAATATATAAATTTGACATTACAGCATTCATATATATGCAAAAACTGAAGTTGATTGCAATGATTTGATAAGTGGTATATGCTAAATATAATAAGTATAAAAAATGGATGATTCCTTAGCTTTAATGATTGAATGGCTATGTTATGATAGTGAAAAATAGACTGTAGTAGACATATGATTTATTTGGTTTGGAAACTATGTTTATGTTTGTATAGGGTCAATTTCATCAAATTTGGGTCAATATCAACTATCAATATTGACTTGTGGTGGTCAATAGTGACATGTGCTAAAAAAATGGGTCTCTACCTATATAGTCACATTTTACTATCTTTAAAAGATATGTATGTGCAATTTTGATCCCTGATGATGCACAAAATTATAAAAATCAATATCTTTCACCTCAACATCCTAGGTGTGCTTGTAAGGGATAGAAACATGTAAAAAATGAGAAAATATAATGAACTAATTTGTCCCCATTCACCCTCTTTGATTATTGACTTATGCCTACATATCCACTACTCTAAAGAGGGAAATCAAAACCTGCATAGTTATCTCATCTAGTTTGATTGTGAAGTTTATCTCACTCATTACACTTTACAATTTTTACTTAGAATTAAATTTATTATTCTTAAAACTTGTCTTGTGACTAATCCTAGTGATTAATTCATAATTTGGGAAGAATATGATAGATTTTATTAATGTTCAATAGTTTATATATGTATACTAGATAAGTTCCAATTTTCCTATCAATTGAGGCCTTGAGTTGTATATATATGAGTCCAATTGGGTATGTTATCATTCCATTAAAATGATAAGAAAATGGACCAACCCAAAGGATACATTTTATTTTTAAAAAATCTATTGTTTGGAGTGTGTTATTTTTTATTTTTTTAAAAGGGGTAAAAACTTTATTAAAAACTAGAAAAATAAAGTACAACAAAGGGCCAGAGCCCCAACAACCCACAAAAAATGATGAAACAAGCACTAGGCACTGACACTATCTAATAACATCACCATCCTCCCTAAGAACTCTATCAAAATCCTGACTCACCTCCTCCGGCAACAACACTCGATCATCCACCCTACGTCCACCAACATTCATAGAAGCCCACTTGGCCAAACAGTCAGCTATGCCATTCCACTCCCTCAAAATGTGAGAAAAGGAAATGGAATCCATAAGTATACTAATCTGAAGAATCTGCTGCACCACCAAAGATAGTTGCCAACTAACATCATTGATTTTCCTCTCTCAGATCAAATTTATCAATATTTGCGAGTCAGCTTCACACTCCACCTTGCGCCAACCTAGCTCATAAGCCCTCCTTAAAGTATACAAAACAACAAAACCCTCTATCATATTCACCATCTGCTCTCCCATGTGGGCAGATAAAATGAAAACAACAGCGCTAGAGTGATCCCTGCCAATCCCTCCAATCCCTGCCGAGCCAGGATAACCTCTGGCTGAACCATCCATGTTAATTTTCAGATAACCTTTCGAAGGAGGGGTCCATTTCCCATTCCTATAAATTTTGTTCCTCCCCCCATGACCACACCTGACACTGGCAACAACCAGAGAAATAGCCGAAATGCCAAGCCTTTTCACCCAATCAGCATCCCCCTGTGCCATAGGTAGGGCAATTTTGCTCTTAACTTCCATAGTTTCCTGAATCATGCCAATAATCCTAGTCCACACCTGGTGGATCACCAATCTTTCCCCCAAAAAAATCTGGTGGTTGTGCTTTAGCCAAACATGCCACATCAAAAAAATGGGACCTACATACCACGCTTCCTGAAGAAAATGTGCAGCATGAGGTGGCCTGCCCAATCTATCCCAGAACTCGACTAAGGAAGTGGCATGTAGGAATTAACATCTCCAGGCATCCCACCAAGCGTGCCATAGTCTAAGTGTGAAGGGGCAACAAAAAAACAAGTGAGATGAATCCTCCTCTGCTCCCTGACATAGGACGCACCAAGGACCAACAAATCATCTCTGTCTAATATTCTCCCATGTCAAATAGTGGTTCCATGTCAAAGTCCAGATAAAAAACTTGTACTTTGGCTAAGAAATGTTATTCCACACTCTTTTCCACCATGAAAATTCCCCACCATCACCCTATCTTTGTGCAATCAGCTCTTGGTAGCCCGTGGCAACTGTGTACTTCCCTTTGGGATGAGGCGACCCAGTCAACACATCATTCCCCCTAAGAGTGCAATAGAACTGGTCAGCCAGGATCTCCTAAAGCTCAATGCACTCATCCATCATATCCATAATTGGCCAATATTCTTGCTCCTTCCACCTCACCACTGTCAAATGATCCTGAAGAAGGAAGGATTTGTAATCCCCCACCTTGACCCAACCAGCCTCATTAAACCTCCGTGCCAGGCCCTCGAGATGTGGGTACTGAACCATTAGGGGGGAAAGCCATCCTATGAATCAAATCAAAATTGTGCTTCATTTCCTCCCCTACAAATCTAGAACAGACCTCTCTTAATCAAAGCAACACCCTTCTTGAGAGTATCCCAGATAACCGATCCACTACCCAATAAGCTGAATTTGGGGATATCTCTCACAGGAATCCCAGCACAATACTTAAACACCATGACCCTTGCCAAAATGCAATCTTGTTCAACACACCATCTCCAATACAACTTGGAGGCCAAGGCCGTACCATCCAAAATAGACTGCCTCAAACCCAAACCACCTAGCCTCTTTGGACTACAAATAACCTCCCACCGAATCAGGCTCCATTTCATCAAAGATAAGTTACTGGACCATAAGAAATATTTTGCCAAGGAATCAAGATCCTGAACAAAGCCCACCAGTGCCACTTGTAGCATACACCTGTATATAAGAAACACCTGCACTATCGACTAAATCAACTGGACACACCCCACGAAGGATAGCCATCTATTGGTCCAATGATTCACTTTGGCCCTGAAGTTGTCTAGAATTCCCTACCACGAGTCCTTAGACTGTCTCCCAATAAATATTAGAATGCCAAGATAAAGAACCAGAAGTCTACTGATTTGAAATCAAAGAGTGTCAGCCACCCTTCACTAAATAGGTGGCAGAGTGTTGAAGAAAAAAATAGATGATTTATCTTCATTAATCACCTACCCCGTGGCAGCCAAGTAGGCATCCAGACTATTGTGAATGTTGGCTGCCTCCCTCATTTTGGCCAATCCCATCAAAGCCACATCATCCACAAACTGAAGGTGAGAAAGAGTAGGAAGGTTGCCACCCCACCTCCATCCCTGAATAACCCCTTCTCCTGTCTTATTTTTGATCAGCCGTCTAAGACCTTCAGCCAAAAGAAGAAACAAATATGGAGATAATGGATCCCCTTGCCGCAACCCTCACGAAATGCCAAAGAGATGTGAGTGCTCCCCGTTCACCAAAATAGAGAATGAGATTGAGTTCACACAACTCATAACCCATCTGATCCATTACTCTCCAAAACTAAAGGTAGCCAAAACCTTCTGTAGAAAGGACCACCGAACCCTATCATATGCCTTTGACATGTCCAGCTTCATAAACATTACCTTCTCCCTGGATTTGGACATGGAATGAATATCCTCAGTAGCTATCAAAATTCAATCAAGAGTATGTTGCCCCTCTACAAATCCACTTTGTTCCTTTGAGATCAGTGCCCCTAACCATTTTTTCAATCTTTCAGCTATCAGCTTGGATATAATCTTATAGACAACATTACAGAGAGAGATTGGCCTAAATTGACTAAGGTGATCAGCACCTTCTCTCTTAGGAATGAATGCCAGGAAGGTCGAGTTCAAGGCTCGAAGCATTTGTTTATTGATTTGAGACTCTTGAGCCATAGCCAAAAGATCAAGTTTGATGATTTCCCAAAAATCCTAAAAAAAATCAATCGAAAAACCATCTGGGCCAGGAGCCTTACCTTTTTTCATCATGAAAACAATCTTTTTATGCTCTTCAAGGTTGATAGGGCACATCAGCTATTCCATCATCTCCCCAGAAACCAAGTTGGGAATACATGATAGAATCTGCTCTTTAGTAGCAGTACTCCTTGGTCCCTCTTCACTGAACATAGAAGCAAAATACTGGACAACTTCATCACACATGGCTCTCATGGATGAGAGAGTCTCCCCATTGCCCAAAACCAAAGCCATTATCCTATTACTATGCTGTCTGGCTCTAACTGAGTTGAAAAAGAAGGCCATGTTCCTGTCTCCCTCCTGCAGCCACTTAATTTGGGTTTTCTGCTTCCAGAACACCTCCTCTCTCAACTCCCATTCTTCCACACTCTTGATAGCCCTTGCTTCATCTCTCAACAAGGATTTTGATAGCCCCTCCTCCTGAATCATCCTGGTAATCAAGTTTAACTCTTCTTGTGCTTCTTTCTTCTCCCAAAAAATGTTCCTGAAGCTCAATACATTCCACTTTTTGAGCTGATATTTCACATACTGGAGGAGCTTAGCAAAAGTATACATTGCTGTACCAGCCACTGGTCTCCCAATTCTCCACCAATTAGCAACATGATCAAATAAAGACTGATCCTTGAGACACATTAGTTGAAATTTGAAAGTTGGTTTCTTCTGCCAATAATTAGAAGAAATGTGAAGCTTAATAGGCCAATGGTCGGAGCATCTCCAATCTAGGATTTTGAAATTCAAAGACCATAAGCCACCCATCCAATAGCAAGAAGTCAAGAATCTATCAATATGCTCTGCAATAAAGTTGTCCCCTATCCTCCTATTATTCTAGGTGTACCGCCCATTGCAAGGCTTGATATCCACCAGGTTGTGCTCCAAACCTTTGTCTCGAAGCAAATAGAATGATGGTTCCAATCTAGCATTACCTCCCATTTTTTTTGTTAGGTCCATTATAGCATTGAAATCACCAACCATAATCCATGGTAAAAAAGGAAAGCCCCTTCTAACTAAATGGATATTATTCCAAACCTGCTGCTTACCTTAAAAATTAGTGGGCACGTAGACATTAGACAGGAGAATGTACTCTCCGGATTCACTGCATAAAGAAACCAAAGAAAGAGAGGACCTAAAGGCTATCCATGACACCGGATGGACCTTGCATGGATTCCAAAGACAAGCCACACCTCTTACTGACCCTTGTGCCCCTACGCATTGACAAGATCCATGCTTACAAAGCCTAGGGGCTAGACTCATCATGAAATCCACTGACACTTTAGTTTCCTACAAAAAAAGGACATCTAGACACTGAATCTTAATCAACTCCTCAACAACTTTTTGTCTAGGGTTGCTGTTCAAGCCCCTCACATTCCAAGATATAACAATCATTTTGGAGGAGGCAAGAAATGGGAGTCCAAGGTCTTGACTGCACCTAACTCAACCAAATTTTCCCCAATCATATTTATCCTCTCCGTATCTTTTTTCCTCCCCACTTTAATATTTTTTTCCAAAGATATTTTTTTCCCTTCCTTCTACAAAATTCCTAAGTGAGAAGAGGCCTTGCCTCTCTTCTCTAACTCAGGTGCCTCAACTTGTACTAGAGGAATTAAGGCTTCAAATTTTGTACCCATATTAGTATTTGATTCAATGATCTGTGACTCCCCATTCTGTCCTTCCAAAATCATAGGAAGGACAACATCCACTAGGGGCATTTCCTTTTCCATGGTAGCATCACCAGCTACTCCAGAACCTCCCACAACTTACCCATCATTAAATAAATCCATGCAGTCCTCCTATTGTCCCAATTCCTCCAAAATCCCAAATCTATTAATTGAATCCTCCTCCAGGTGTTCCATAAAGGATCTCTTTTGTCCCCTATTTTGACCTCTAGACTTGACCTATACAAAGCCTTCAGAATCCTTACCAGTACCAGGTTCAATCTTCTTCCCTTTATCTAAACCAACAGTGTTACTCAATGGAGATTGGGTCGAAGCCTGTTGGTCATTCACTTTTGCCTTTGGACAACGTCTTACCAGGTGCCCATACTCATGACATAAGTGGCATCTAAATGGGAGCATCTCATAGTGCAGCTTTTGAACCCATGAGTATGAACCCACACAAAGCTCAACTACATTCGATAATGGCCTACTTAAATCAATATCAACACAAATTCGAGCAAAGGTCATGATTTTCCTACCTAGAGTTTATGTGGAAGAACCCACAGGTTTCCAAGCATTGAAGCAATCATTTGGAGAACATCCTCCTGGCAGCATTCAATAGGCATTCTACGCAGCCGAACCCAAATAGGAACCTTATTTGGCAATTCCTCTGTGGGGTTGAAGCCAACATGCCAAGGCTTAACAAAGAGCCCCACCTGATTGTAGAAGTATGGTCCTCCCTCAAATACCCTATTCCTGTCAGCCAAACACACAAATGTGACCATGAAGAAATTATTGGCCAGCAACGTTACCTCCATCTCACCTTCTAGTTACCACACACGTCTGGCCCAATTCTCCAAGAACGGAAGGAAGACTCACAGCCCCAGGAATTTACAATAAAGTGAATGTTTGGAGTAATACTCCACATCCTCAGTAATTAACTCAAATGGAATAACAAGCTTTGGTCTTTCCTGACAGCGTTCCAGGCAGCCATTAACCTTGGAAATCCTCAATCCCCCAACTGTGTTAGTGGTAGAAATTTTTGGAACCTGGTTAAAATCCAAATTAGCCTCTACTCTCTGACTCTCCCCCTATCGACCCTTCCCTACAGCCTCCCTGTAACTCTTCTCCAGTCTGGTCTGAGTCGACCCCTGCAAAGCCATGGTCACTACAACTGGTTATCCTCCTTTCATGATGAAATATCCTTCTACTATTTCTCTTGGTCTCTTATTTTCATCTTAGTATCCTGCACAACCCACCCATGATCAGAAACAAGCTAGGGCCCGATGCCCTAGCTTGACTAACAGTTGCCGAAGCCTCCCATGCGCACAACCTGCCGTTCCCCCGAATCAACAAAAATCGTTTGGAGTGTGTTATTAACATCAAGTTTAGGTTAATATTAATTAGTGATACTATCCTAGTTTAAATTTACTAACTCATGCACATGAGGATGAATTGAAGGTTTGATATGTTTCTCTATGATAATAAATAGATTTGAAAGAAATAGTGAGGTTTATATAGGTTTTTAATAGAAGATGGGAAGTATAAAACACATAATAGATCATGTATATGTGAGTGAATGATGGGTTAGGACCATATTTTTATGTGAAATTCATGCATGATAAATTTGTGTCAAGTTTGTCATTGTCAAGCACTTCGTATTATATTTTTTTTATTTACAGTATGTAACATATGTAAGGAAGGGCATATAAGTGTCATGTCAAGATTGATGTTGTTTTATGCTTTTTTTTTTATAAAAATAAATAAATTTTATTTGATTAATAGATGTAAAACTAGATAGATATCAAAATTTTATTTTATTTTGATTTTGGAAAATGATAAATATGGAAAACTGGTAATTTTGAAAATCACTAGTAAAAAATGTCTTTATCTTATATGTCTTCAAGTATAAATATTAAAATATCCAGATCAAATTCAATGGTAAAATAGAAAATTGTTCTTAGATAGGTCTACCTTAGTTGGACTGTAGCATAGGTTATTTGAGTCCACAACTACAAATATGCACCAATTGACTTTGACTAATGATTGATAAATAAATAAATAAATATAAAATAATATTTTGATAGTGATAAATTAAAATAAATATTAGAGTGCATTTCTTGGTAGGATCACTATAAGAGGACAACACCACATGCCACTTGAGTTTGTTGACTACATGTCTAGTTAAATATGATAAAAAAATGACTATTTTACCTCATCCACTTAAGTCTACTTAGTAAAATAAAATATCATAATTCTTTATATATCACACAAAATGTTATATTTTTCTTATTTTAAATTTAAAACCTTAAGTACAATTTGAAAGCTCATAAAACTTAAAAAAGAGAGGAGTGTAATGGGTTGAGTTGACCTCAATCACCCCCTTAATGATTGATCAATGCTTACATATCCAATACTCCATGGATATAAATCTTTTCTACTTAGTTCTCCCACCTAGAGTGATTATAAAAATATGATCCTTAGCTATGTGTATGTATCTATAAATATGGATTTGATACTTGACAATGATATCTCTTAACTTTGAGATTCTTAGACTTATATTATGGCTTCTCGTTGTGAATGATCTTGAATTTGCAAATAATAGGATAGATTTTATCAATGTGAAATAGTTTGTAAGCTATAAATCAAGTGAAATCTAGTGGGGATAATGAATGACATTTTATATGTGCTTGTAATAAAACCTTTTAATAATTTCATCTAGCCACCCTTATGAAATGCATGACAAGACCCAAAATATTGAGTCTAAAATTTTATACTAGCCATTATTTGATGCAAGATCTAGTCAAACTAGTTGGATATGAGTGTGGTAGTGCTCTTGTCACCTAGACCAGACCTATCCCAAAAGATCAAGAATAACTATCCTAATATAGAGATAATATGGCAGAGATTTTAAATAATTTTTGCATTTGAATTTTAAATTTTTGTGCATTAGTGATATAAAAAGGGTTAATTTTGCATATAGATAAAAAAGATTAGGAATGAAAAATAAGAGTCATGTATTTGGGTACAAATCATGTGGATTAAGATGTGTAAATAATTAGCATTGTCAAGTATCCATGACTAGAGTTATGTGTCTACATTCCACTGCCTACTTACTCTAGTAATTAAATTTATAGGGTAAAGGAGAAGTAATTTGAACCTTAGTGTGTACAACACATTTTTTCTTTGAGATGATACTCTAATTGTGTAGGACACTCAAATTTAGAAAACCTTGTAGAAACACTTTGAAAAAAACTAAATATTAAAAATTAAAAAAATGAAAGGAGAGAAAAGGAGTACACATGTATTAAGATGAAACTAAATTACCATGTAACCTATAATTGATAATGGATATCTATTCCCCCTTGTTAAATCACTTGGATAATTTGAAACAATGGTGAATTAAGAGTGATCATGTCCCAATTTTTAATAACTAATCAAGGCCTTGAGTTAGAAATAAACATGATTACAACTCTCTTGAATCGGGAATAGTACCCAATATACTAATCCAAAAAATGTAGAACTATGTTGGGTTCATTAGAAGTGATGCTAAGGCCATTGAGTGTCACTAGTCTCAAAATCACACCACCCATAATATAAAATAAAACCACATAATATGTTTGATAAAATTAATACCAAGACCACTGAGTGTCATTAGACTCAAATGTACATTACCTATAATATATTGGATCGCACCATTGGAAACGAACATAGATTATATTCACATGATTGAGAGAGAATGAAGAATATTCATGCCCCCAACATGATTGAATTTCTCCTAAATCTGAATTTGAAATGTTTTTTTACTTTGAATCTATAACTTTGAACATCAAAAACTTTGAAATTTGAAAATGTGTGTATAAACATGTAACATGCCCATTGAACTTTGAAATTGTATCTTTGATCATTGAATAAACATGAGCATGAATAAGTATCATTCCCCTTAAACATTGTGTCAAGTGATATAAAATGCTACATACCTATATGGTCAATTGTCACTTTATTTTCAACCTATAACTTTGATCTTGTAATTTTTCAACATATGCTCATATATGCATTCAAGTGTGTATAAATATATACTTTATGTTTTGAAAAAATAAGCGCATATGAAATTCATATGCAAAAAAAAATTATATCAGTGTGCCAATATTTTTATTATGTTTGATTTTTTTTTTTTTTTTTTTTTTTTTAAAATTTGAATATTTGACATCTTATACTTTGTAATTTTTAACCCTATACACTATCTCAAATCCAATTTTCTGACTACTCATTGAGGCTTGGATATATAAAACAAGCCCACTGTGATGTCCCCCTTTTGAGATGAGGAATGTAGATTACAAGTTAATCATATTAGAAAAAAATTAAAAATATCATGTGATAAGCATATAATCTTGTAGCATTATGTCATCATGTGGAGATTATGTCATCATTGTAATTGTAGATACTTAAACCTATATTTATATGTTAAACTAGTCTTATACACTTGAAAAATATCACTCATAATCTACCCTTCATTTCTTAATCTTCCTTGTATTTGATAGACTTTCATTCATCATTTCATTGGGCCTACATTATTTATTTTATTTGACCCTATTATTTTTATTATTTAAATCACTTGTATCCCATGATACACTCAAACTCTGATATATATCATTCATATTAGTTATAGAGCTCTAGAAATGTTTTATGTCTATAGATAGTTGCATTAAAACTTGGACAATAGCATTGATGCTATTGTCCATTCTCCAATGCAAGTTTTTGTGCCTTCTAAACACTCAAAATTTCAAATATTTTGATATATATGGGCTGGTCTATTATGTTTCATCTACCCTTATGTGAGAAACTTTTCAAAATATGTAGCATAAATACAAGTCAAAGCCAACTCATTTTTTATATATTAAATACTAAGTAAACACCTATTCAAGCTCATTTAATCAATTACACAACTAAATTATGTTGTCTTATTCTTCCATATTTATATATTAATCATAGAAGAAATCATATATTAGGTATGAAGCATTCAAAAAACAACCTACAAGTAGTATTTATCAAGTTACAAGCTAGATCACTACTATTGTCACTTGCACAATACATCCTAATTTCATCAATGAAATCATGGAACCTATTTTTAAAATCTTTTTATACCTATTTATATATTCAAAAACAATCTTTATAATGTTTTGGGTGAGCTGTCTAGCTTCCATTTGTTACCACTAGACACTTTTTAAGTGTATTTTTACACTTGTAAATTAAGTGAAATTGTGTGCAAATTTTGTACGATGATAGTCATATGTCACTAGAATGTATTATTAAAGCAAATGCGCATAAAAATACTTCCTACATGCCAAATACATAACCATAAAAATGCGTATTTATGCTTATTTTTGTGTCCTTCCAATTTTCAAATATTATAAGAAGTCACTTTTTGGGAGGCATTTCACATGGTCAAATTATGTCCATTTCACATGAAGTTTTATTGGGTTGGTATTCAAATGTGTAAATAATATTAAGGTATAAAAATTCATATAAAATTTATTATCTACATGCCAAATACACAACACAAAAACTAGAATTTGGGTTGATTTTTACTTAGCCAATTTATTGCATTTCTAGTTGTCAAATCTGCCTATTGTGCACTCTTCAAACATATTTTTGTGATAGTAAATTGCATCCAATATTTTTGAAACTTTTCATGAGGATATAAAAATGTGGGGAGAGTATAAATGTTAAGAAATTAATATAAAATAAATAACATAAGTTTTAAATGTGCAGTCATCAAAACTAGGTTTTGAATTGATTTTTACTTGGTCATTTCTGTGCCTTCTCAGTTTCTAAATTTTCCTACTACACACCATTCAAGCCTATTTTAGCAAAGTAAATTGTATCTAAATTTTTTGAAACTATTCATGGAGTTAGTCAAATGCCATTATAATTCATTAGTAAAAATATTCACATTAAATTATCTAGTATGTTCAAATTGAGCAACTATCAAAATTGGGTTTTGAACTAATTTTTACTTTTTCATTTTTTTTGCCTTCCAAGTTTCCTAATCTACCTATTTTGCATGTTTGAAACTTAGTTTCAAAAGGGTAAAACATATATAATTGTACTTAATTTTTCCATGAACATAGAAAAATGTGGAAAGAGTGTGAATGTGAAGAAAGTCATAAAAAAACCTTCCCTAAATATGAAATATAAAGTCATAAAAATTGGGTTTTACACTATTCTTTTACTTGAGTCATTTTTATATCTTTCCAATTATTCAAATTTACCTACTGCACACTCTTCAAGTCACATATCACATGACCAAATATTGTCTATTTGACATGAGAATTTTTAAAGATGGTAGATAGATGTGAGAAGAGTGAAAATATTTAAAAAATATCAAAAAAATCTTTATTTAAGTGTGGAATATGCAGCCTTAAAGACAAGCCAGTGTGTAGTTTTGTCTCTCCAACTGATTAACCCTACCTAGTGCACATGTTTCGAACCTAACTTCACAATGTCAAAATGTATTAATTTATTATTAAAATTTTCATGAGCATAGACAAATTTAAGGGGAATATAATGGTGAATTAATTTACACTAAATTATTCCTAATTTTAAAAATATGCAATCATGAAAACTGACCAATTTATTGTTTTTTGTCTACCTAGTAACCAAATCTTTCTATTGCACACTATTAAAACACAATTTCACATGACTAAATGTGATATAATCATATTAAAAATTATCATGAAGTTATTAAAATGTGGGAAAAATGTATTGATAAATAATTTTTTATAGTAATTCATCCCACGTGTGAAGCATTAAAAATTATTTTTTGCAATGATTTTTACTTGGTCATTTTCTAATGTTTTAAGTTTTCAAATCTAGCTGATGTGTAATTTTTAAACCTTTGGTAGTATTATAAAATGAGGTAAAATTACTTGAAATTTTTTATGGTATTACCTTGGTGACATGATAATTTAATGTATTTAGTTTAAAATCTATCAATTTTAACAATGAAAATATTTGAAGGTGTGTAGTGACCCTTCCAACATGATTTGACACAACCAACTTTCTACCAAAAAGCACTAAAAGAGTAGTTCTCAGTCATTTAAAAATAATATAAATACCCTTTTTGCATATTTTCAATTTATTTCCATAAATATAAGATACGATGGGTATTGATTATGTTTTATCTTATGAATTTCTCTTTTAGTGTATTATGAAGGAGTTGATGTCGTTGTGCATGAATGCCTGTTAGTTTTTAAGCCATATATTTTGATCTACAGTTATATTTTTTATGTCATTTATTTATTTTTAAATATGAGTTCATATTTTCAATTATATTCTTCTAAAATTATAGAAATACAAGATGAAAAACTTGTTAACATTTTAATCACAGGACCCTAATTCTTTTAAATATTGCATATTCATAATTTTTGATGTCTTTTGCCTTTAATAGGAAATTGACATGTTTTTATTTAATTTTTAATATTATTTAACTAAGATAAGTGAATTATTAAAGGTACGCCTTATCACTAACATTTAATAAAGTTATGACTCATGCATTGGGAGCATGAAAAGAAGATAGAGCATGAAGAAATTTGGCATGGAGGAATGGGATTTTATGTTGAGCATGGACACTTGGAATATTTTGTTATTCCAAGAATTTTTATTCCATATGAATTTAATTTGATCCTATCATTAACTATTTTGGCATGTATTGTCTTGGTCATGTAATTCCATATTAAATTTGTGCCCTTATTGGTACCTATCATTTAATGTTTCAAACCACCTGATAGGTGGGTGATATTGAATTGAAAATCTATATAAATCCATAAAGAGGACTTAGAAAGGGCTAGTGGAGGAAGAGTTATAAAATATATTAAAGGACCATACATTTATTTCTTGTAATTTCTTACTTTCAAAGTTAGTTTTTCTTATAATTAATGCTATAAATAGGCATGTTCTATAAATCCATTGATTAATGTTAAACCAAACATTATATTTCAAGTAAATATTTATAAATTAAAATGTTTTCAATAATTCTATTCATTATCTATGCATGTATATGGTGATTTTATCCATATTTCTTCATACATGAATATCTCATACTCTTACATCATCTTTATTCATGGTTGTGTGCTAACTAGCCAGACAACATATTGGTTTGAAAGAGTTTATTTAAATCAATGAATCATAATTAAACTATCTATAAAGTAGGCTTACATGTTTCTCTTTTGTTTTTTTATAAATATGTTAGAGTAGGTAGAATAGATCTGAAATTTGAAATCTATGTTTACATGTATATATTTATTTCAAAAAATCTTCATTATTTAGTAATATATTACAAAACCCATTGTATGTAATGAAAAAATATTGAATCAATTATATCTATTTGATAAATCCACTTTTATTGATTCTATAGGTAATATATCCATAAGACCAAAACTACCTATCATTCATCTGAATATATTCCAAGCATGTCCTTTGAAATAGAATAATTTCAAATCAACAACTAAGTTAACCTGCAAGCCAAAACCTAATAGTAATATACCTTAGGGATATTATCATCTCTTTTCAAAAGACTTTGGGTGGATTTACACCCTACCTAAGTTAGTGTATCAAATTACCCATCAACAACTATATGCACTTTCTTATAGCATAATACACCATTATTCACACAAACCAATAGATAAGATAGAACTAAATATGTTTGAGGGTCTCTTTAGAGTATTATATATGTAGTCAATACTCATTGATAGAGGGGTACTTGAGGTTAGCTCAACTTTTTGAGTTTAGTAATGCATTTTTGGCAAGGTGACAAGAACTAAGAGTGGGATCTAGGGTTTTAAGCTATATTATGATATCAAATGCTTATGCACATAATATGAAAGGTAAAAAAAAACTTAGTAATACCCAAGTAGAACTTATATTTAATAGTTAATACCCCATATAGGACAAATGCATTGAAACATAGACAGTAACATTAACACAAGTGTATGTAGGGAAATACAAGTATTTATACTGACAAAAAATTAATTTTCAAAATCTAATGACTAGATTATAATCTTAATATAGTATATTTTTACATCTGCATTATTCATATCTAATTATGCATCGATGTATAAGCTAAATATAATTTCTCCTTCATATTTCTCGTAACATAATACTCAATGTTGTACTTTCTCTATTTGGCATATGTTTAGATTCAGTATTTCTTATTAGAATATCAATAGAATGTAAGTTTATTAATTGGTCTTATTTTTAGAGTATCTTACTTCTTGATTGATTAATATACTCTTTCAATGTTAATAGTTATTTATTAAATGGGTTAAACATTTAGTGAATCTGACCTCTGATTTTTTTCATCCAATCTTAGCTTGCCCTAGTTTTTTATATTTTTTATCCGATTTATAAAATTGTTAAAATGATTAAAAATTATATTTGATTCAAAATATAAATAAATCCATCATTTTAAAAATTTGTACATAAAATACTTATTTTCTTATATAATACATGATGATAGTCATTATGTATTATCTTCTATGCATTGATAAATCAATTAATGATATAATCAACTCGAGTTAAAAAATTGGTAAAAACATAGAGAGTGATTTAAAATTAGATAAAAATATAATATATATTTATAATTCTTATTGAAATACCATTAAACCCTCCTCTCGCTTCACTAGGCACCAATGTCCATACTCTAAATTTTGTGTTCTTATGTTTACACATATAGATAAAACAATCTCAATCCTTGAGATTTTAAAACATACAAGTATCTATAAGGATATTTTTATGCCACCTTATGTGAAACCTAAATACCGAGTGACATGGCACCAAATTAATTTTTACTATTATGAAAGATCTCAAAAATAATGCAAATATTATCACTTTTGACCACAAAGGTTTATCCTCAGAATATAATTGATCAATATGTCTTTATTTATACAAGTTAAAGTAAACTAGAAATTTGACTCAAGAGAGGGGGTTAAATCAAGTTTTAGTTTAAAATGAAATCAAAATGAAAATAAAACACTAAAAATCATGATATCTAAGCCTAGACACTAGGGGAATATTAGTAAAAAACATACATATGAAAGCAACAACTAAAATATGAAAGAAACCTTTTTTCACCTTCCTTGGAGCTTCCAAATTCATAAAGTGGCTTGCTCAGCTTGTGCATCAAAGAGTATTCATTAATGGAGTTGTTTAGCTCCTTCTCTCCTTAGTACCTTTGGCTTGTGATGGTTTTAGCTTGGCTCAAAATTTGGGCATGATAACACTATACTAAATGACTTTTGAACTCATTTAAGAACTATAACTTTACACTATCCAAGCTTAAAATTATGAGTGTGAGGCCTTGTATTTATATATTTTTATAAATGATTAGAATGACCCTGAAGCATCCATATCAATATGAAGATGTATGGTTAGGAATCCATTCAATTTTAGAGGCTAAAATCAATAAATACCCTAATAAATATTTGGGATACAGAGGCATTAAAGTGTCATGGGAGGGCTTAATTAGATATTTGTGGTATTTATGGCTTAGGGATGCCTTTCCAAGAAATGATGTCTTAAATGATGTAGTTATTTAATATCAATTTCCATTAATAAAATATTGAAAAAGTCTCATATAACATTAAATTAAGCTCTTGATTTAAATTAATTATCCTTAAACATGATTCATCAATTTTGGTGCAAATTTGTAATTGGCGGACAAATTAATCAAATTGGTCAAAATGTCATATTATTGAATTGAAATTTAATTAGATTAGAATTGAAAGGTGATGTTAGATGAATTAGATCCATTATCCCATTTAGGATTTTTCTAACACAAAATAACAATGTCACATGTTTCATGCAAGAATGTTGGTAGAAAAGAGTAATCTAGAGCACTCAAGTGCAAAATCAACATTTTGACTCAAAATGATTTGATTAAATTTAGTTATATCATAAAATGAATTACCCCAATTAGGGATACATTGGCCAAAATTGACACTTATATATGATAGGCTCACATCATTTAGTGTGTTTTAGTGTTTTTAGCCCAAATTATTTATTTTGATAGAAATTGGTCAAAATCTTGGTTGGAGGTCATTGGTGGCTAGTTTTAGGTGTCTACAGTTTGCCCCTATTTGAGAAATAATTACAATATATAGGCATAGTAAAATATTCTCAAATAATGAAAAGGTCTTGCATGACTAAAACTTCAATGGTAATGGATGGACTGTATTATACCCCCTTAAGGAAATGAATAATTGACACAAGTAGGTTAACAAACAGTCCCTCGAAAGAAAGAATCCAAACAAGGGGACCAAACATATGAAAATGATGGGGTGAGAACACAATGACTTAAAAAAGTATTCAAAATCACTAAGAATTCAAGTGGGATGGTATACAATAGTTTTCCCAAAGATAGTTATAAGTATTGTACACTGATAGTGGTAACCTGGTATGATAACACAATGATTTTCCTAAAGGTAGTTATAATTATTAAGAAGATGGAGTTTCCCTAGTTGAGATAGACAAACAAGATAATAATATGCCCCTATTTGGGAATAAAAAATTATATTTGGTGAGAACATAATGGTTTGCCCGAAGTCAATTATAATCATTGATAAATAAAGGCGGGATGGTGTACAATGATTTGCCCATAGGTAGTTATAATCATTGGACCTTGATTATGAAAAATATGATATGATAACATAATTATTTACCCAAACTTAGTTATAATCATTGATAAGATGGAGATACCCTAGTTAGGATAGAGAAACAAGATAATAACATGCCCTTATTTGGGAAGAAAAAAATATATTTGGTGAAAACACAATGATTTGCCCAAAGGTGGTTATAATCATTAAGAAATGAAGGAGGGATGGTGTAAAATTACTTTACCATAGGTAGTTATAATCATTAGAACCTGATTATGGAAAACATGATTGATTGGTTGATGATTGAAAATATGATGATGGTAACTTGATACAAAGGATAAAGATGAATTGGGACAACCTGCTAGTAGGGAGATACTCATCCAAACTAATAAAGGTGTAAATTATTTCATTATTTAATTAATTTATTTGGGATATGATTGGGATATTGTTGATGCTAGTGTTGAAGAGATGTCTATGCTACCATTTCTAAGTAAACTTCTTAAAGATGATTTTTGTTGTAGCATTGTATGGTAGGCATCATGATAGAAAACCATGAGGACTGGGCTGAAATATGTAAAAGGATTGACTCTCAAAATCCAATACTCAATATAAAAAATACACCAATTATAAAAACCATGATGGTAATGTAGACATATAAATATGGATGGATTAAAGTATAAATATGCAAGGAGTCAACCAATGAAAGGATTTAGATTGAATCAAGGCAATAATACTAGAAGCAAACAAACAAGCACATAAAAAATAAATAAACAAACAAAAAAATAAAAAAAGAACCAAATAATAGTTAGTCCTAATGTCAATATAAACAATATGACAAACATTTCCCTTAGAAAATAGGTGACAACTTAACAAACAAACACGATAGGGGAAAAGAAGAAAAGAAAGGGGGTGGTTGAGCTATCTTCATATACTCTAGGCAAGTGGACACTGACTACATAGTTTCATGGATGTAATATCCAAAAAGAAATTTAGGAAAGATGTAGTTCTCCTAGGAAATGGGAAGAAAATGAAAACTAATGAAAAATAAACGTAATAGAAGTGATATAAGAATAGGAATGGTCTTTCAAAATAGAAAGTGCATAGAAGAAAAAGCCAAAAAGGATGGGGGAACTAAGTGAGAAGTGATTTGCTTGTGACTGAGGAAGGGTTCCCATAATCCTTAAGGCAAAGAAGTGGTCAATGTTTTTGGTTTTTCTATATTATTTTACAATTTTTTTTGGAATTTTCAACTATCTCAACTCAATCAAGAATGATGAGATATTAAAGAGTTCAAGCTCACAAAATGGTGAGAGCATTGATTAGGTTGCTTGAAAAATGGTGAGCATATGGCTTAGTTTACTCATAACATAGTGAGAACATGGCTTAGGTTTCTCATAAAATGGTGAGAGTGTGGCTTAGGTTACTCAAAAAATAATGTGATCATGGCTTTTATAGTTGCTCAAAAAATGGCAAGAGTGTAGCTTAGTTTACTCACAAAATGGTGAAAGCATGGCTTAGTTTACTCAAAAAATAGTGAGAGTATGGCTTAGGTTACTCAAAAAATGGTGAGAGTGTGGCTTAGGGTGATTGATCTAACCTCAAAAATTATCGAGTGCTACCTACATATTCTTAGAATGAGACCTCAAATCACTGTAGTTCCACTTTACAGTGGAGGAATTTGACTAGTGTAGCAACCAATTCAAACAAAACAAACACAATTGGTATAAAGGATTAATACATAATAGTAATGGTTAGTTCGTACATCAAGGCATGATAAACAAGTATTTCCCCTAATTTTCCCATAGGTAGTTATAACTAAGATACAATGGCATAGAGAAATGATACTAATTTAGCCATATGTAGTTAGAATTAGTAGCAAGACCAGTGAGACACTAATTTTCCCATAGGTGATTATAATTAGACCCACATAAATAAAACATGGTATAGAATAAAATAAGAAATGAAAGATGAAATTGCCACAACTTCTATCATACTACTCCAAAATATGACCTTTGTCTAGAATTCTTGAAACAACTAATGAAACTAATCTAAATCCTCTTACCAAAAATAGTGAGGGAACCAAATGGAATGGAACCAAGGTCATAGGGCCAAGTAAGGAGGGAGAAAAAAACTTGACTGATGAGAAAGGTATGGTAAAATGGATAGCAGATAGAAAAAATTGATAGGTTGGTAGGATGATAGGATGGTAAAATGGTGTAATACAAAGAAGAATATTGGTAATATGGCACTACTTGAAATGGTCCTTACAGATAATACACCAAGTCACTCAAGCGTAGTATCATTTGATGTAGATAATGTCCATTGGATCATCAAGTTCATTTTTTTTTGGTGTGGTAAGCCTAAATGCTACTACTATTCCATAATTTGTCATAATGATGAAAGGACCAACCTAGTTGGGTTTGAACTTGCCTTAATGCTTCCTTTTGGCCATGGTATTCTTTTGGTTCTCTTTAAGGACAAGATCACCAAGTTAAAATTATCTATGTTTGACATGATGATTGTAGTGGCCTCAAAGTCAGTTCTGATAGGCTTGGTGATTATTTACTACATTCATGCATTTCTCATCAAGTAACTCTAACTCTTGTAGGTGAACTACTAGATAGTCATTGTCATCCAAGACATGCTTGAAAGAGATGCATAGAGAAGGTAACTTGAACTTAATTGGAAGAAAGGCATCAGTACCATAAATAAGTGAATATAGAGAGGTTCCTATGGGTGTATGATGATTATTATGGTATGCCCAAAGGGATTGGAATATCTGAAGGTGCCAATCACAATCGACATTATTGACAATGTTTTTTAAAACGTTGACAATTATTTTATTTGATGCTTTGACTTAGCCATTACCTTTAGGGTAATATGACTTGGAGATATGTTATGTGATGTTATATTTAGTACATAGCTTCTCAACATTCTTATTCTTAAATGTTCTTCCATTATCAAATATAATTTCAGAAGGGATACTCTAGTGGTAGATGAGATGGTTGAAAATGAAATTGAAAATTTAATTTTTGGTCATATAAGTGAGGGGTATAACTTCAACCCACTTAGTGAAGCATTCAATGGTGATAAGGATATGTTTATAGCCATTAGATGAGGTAGGATTGATATTACCCATGAGGTCAAGGCCCCATGTATAAAATGGCTAAGGTGTCAACATTGGTTTTAGAGTCTTGGTTGAGGCATGAATAAATTAGCATACCATTGACACTTGTCACACTTATTTACATATGAAACTGCATATACATCCATTATCATCCAATAATAACTAATACACAAGAGATTTTTGGATAAGATTTCCCTATTGGTGTGGGTTCCAAAACTCCATGAATTTACCATAATGCTAGTGTATATTTTATCAAAGTTAAACAATGAAGTAAAATTCCACCAAAACTACGGCGGTAAAGGGTTGATCCAAGTAAATTATAATGAGTGGTTTGGTTAATGAAGTCTTTGGATTACTTTTGGGATAGGTTAGTTGGTATAATTTGGTAATGAAGGTAGTTGTAAAGGTCTAAGTACTAGATAGAGCTAGGACTAATAATATCACAAATCATCATAATAGTTGAAGGTTCATGAGCTAGTACTAGCAAATTATTGATGAAGAATTGATACTTTTTAACTGTGTCTATTTGGAGAATTAGATATCCAATAGTAGCCATAGCATCTATGGTTCTATTAATTTCCCTTGTTATATGTTCAAATTAGACATCAACAGTCTGCCATTTGAGAATGTTGACCATGGCCTTATATAGAACTAGCTTATTATCTTTGGTTTGAAAGTGGTATGTAACCTAATTGACGATTAATTAAGAATCACCATAAAACTTGAGATGAGATATGTTCCATTGTACTACTTGTCAAATTCTAGTAATAAGTGCTTCATATTCAGCCGTGTGTTGGTATAAGGAAATTTGACCTTGAATGATTTAGGAATTAAATCCCCCTATGGTATAATAAATAAAATGCCTACACTAAGCCATGTGCTATGAATGATCTATCAAAATAAAAATTCTAGTGATTCTCTTCAAGAGGTGTGTCAATCATGGACATTATGTATTCATCAATAAATTGGAATGTAAGTAGTTCTGTATTGATAAGGGGTGCTTCAACAAGCTGATCTACAAGAACTTACCCCTTAATGGATTTTTGGTTGACATACTCGATGTCAAAATCATTGAGAATCATGATCCATTTAGCCATATAACCTTGTAAATATATTTTAGATAGTATATACTTAAGTGGATATACTTTTGAAATAACCATGTTCTTATTAGTTAACATGTAATGGTGCAATTTTTGAGTTGTGAAGACCATGGCTAAACAGGGTTTTTCTACATGTGTATAATTATGTTCATACGTGACCAATGTACAATTTAAGTAGTACATGAAAAACTCTTTTCCATTATCATCATGTTGATCTAGGAGTGCCCCCAAAGCATTATCAGTAGTGGACAAATACAAAAAAAATGGCTTTCCTGGCATAAGATAGTCCTTTAGGTGGATTCACTAGATAGTCCTTTAGCTGCTAAAAAGTTGTCTAGTAGTAGTCATCCCAATGAAATTTGAATCCATTATTTATAATATGCATAAAAGGATGGAACTTATTAGCCAACTATGATATGAATCATTGAATAGACTAGACCTTGCCCTACAAACTACATAGCTACTTCAAATTAGTCAATGGTGGCATCTTTGTTATGGCTTAGAATTTGGTTGGATCAAAATCAATGCCTCAACAAGACACAATAAATCCTAGAAGTTTTCCTGATGTGACTCCAAAGACACAATTCTTAGGATTAAGTCTACCTTTATACTCATGTAGTCTTTCAAATATTTTGCATCACACTACTAGATGATTGGCCCTAGTTTTTGATTTGTTAAGAATGTCATTAACATAGTATTCAACAATTTCATGATTCATATCATGAAATGTGATGGTCATGGATCTTTGATAGGTGGCCCCTACTATTTAAGACCAAATGGCATAACCTGATAACAAAATGTTTCCCATGGAGTGGTGAAGGCTTCTTGTGTTGGTCTTCTAATGTTATTCTAATTTAGTTGTATCTTAAAAATCCATCCATTAATGAAAGCATTTAATAACCCACTATGGAGTTGATGATCATGCCAGTGTTTGGCATTGGAAAATTATCCTTAGGGAAAGATTTTTTTATATCACATAAATTAAAGTTCTAATTCCTTCTAGCTTTTTGTTGATTGACACAACAATGGGAGATCCACTCTAAATAGTTGATTGACTAAATACATCCTACTTCCAAGAGTTTTTCTAACTCTTTATTCAATTATATATAAATGTGAGGTTACATCTTACATAATTTTTTTTCACGGTTTTGGCATCAATATTTACCACAAGGTGATACAAAACCAAGATGGGGTCCAAACCTAGCATGTCAAAATATGCCCATATAAATATGTCAATAAATTCCCTAAAAAGAGCTGTAAGGACTTCACTCTCCTTTGTAAGGGACACACCTAGCTTGATCCACTTTGGTTCATCTAGGGACCTAATGTTTACCTTTGTTGTGTCTTCTACTAGAAGGATTGAACCATCTTCAAGGATAGTGGGTAATGATCTAAACTAATTTGCAATGTTAGAGTCCTCTGTTAGGACTAGTTCTTTGAGTTCCCCTAGGTATGATGAATTAGAGTCCCCTAATGGGAGGTTTGTCCATGTTACAAAAAAATATTGGAAACTCCTGAATTATTTGATCAAAATATTGTTCTTCAAAACTAAACTTAGATTCACAGACAAGTTCTTCATTGGTGGTCTCTTGAGCTATGCTTGAGGAAGATTGAACAACCCCATCTAATGGCACCTAAAATAGGTTTTCACCACTAAACTATCCTTTTTATTTACTTTTCCTTTGTCAGAAAGTTCCTCTAATAGGTTTTCACTTTTGGACCTTAATGTTTTATTTATTTTCTATTGGCTAAGGGTGTTCACCTGCTCTCCAAAATAGGCTTCAGGATCCAACTTGATTGAGAATATTGATTTATGGTACCCCAATGGAACATTGTCTCTAAGGCCTATAAAGTCATATAAAGCCTCATCATTTTAAAAATCATCAATTTTCATAGTAGATTCTTATTGTTCCCAATCTATCAGTTGGGGATAATATATTGGAAGTGGTTGTGACGAATGATTGGTCTAAGGGTATAAATAGAATGAAGGTTAAATAGGTTGGTCTTAGTTAGGTCATCAAAAAGGCTATGATTAGATTATACTTCACTATTGACATCATCATCACTAGTTAATGGTGATGAAACTTGATTAAGGTACATGGGGTCACCCCTAAGAGGTTTAAATTCAAGTCTATAGGGCCTTTTATATCTGGTCATAGAAATCGGCTCAAGTATTCCTTATTGATTTGGTCTGATGCCACCTCCTCCATAGTCTTGATTCTTCATGATCCTATTTTTAATAGGATACTTTGTATTCTCATAAAAATCAGCTTGCTTGTCATTGCACAACCATGATTCATCTCCTTTGAGAGGGTCCTTTTCTAGGCCAGATGCTGGTATATACATGATGGGTCATGGACTATAATTTTTACCTTTGCCCTTTTATTGCCATTCTAGATAAAGTGGCTTGGATTTAGGTCTTGCAAAGGACTTTGGGTTCTATGGAAGGTTTGTAATGTAAAAGGTATCATGGGTCAAATACTCTCCTGTGACATTAGGTAAGATAGTATAATGATTGGATATCTTAGGAGGTGGCATGTGGGAAAGGGAATCAAGGGTATTAAGATCAATGTAGTTATCCTCTGGCAAGTCAAGGAGTATTACCTTTCCCTTATCCTGCATGATCACTAGATTCATGTCAAAATGATAGTTATAGCTCTTGAACTCATCCTCTAGGTGTTTGTAGTGCCTGTATAGATACAAATATCCTAGTATACAAAATTCCATCCCTAAATGGGAGAACTTGATACATTGGTGCAATTTCAATGGGACTACATGAATTTCATGTAACCAAGATCTTCCCAAGAGCATATTATATGAAAAATCAAGATCTAACACATGTCAAAGTATATTATGAGTTAAGGACCCAAGTATAACTAATAAATAGATGGTGCCTTGTGATTCTCATTCTTAATTATCATAGGATTTGATGGTTATCATTTTTACTTAAAGATCTACCATCATATACCTGACAAGCTTGATGAGCTTTAGAGACACTATGTTTAGACCTAATCCATTGTCTATAAGGACACATTTCACATTATACCGCTTAATGAAAACTTTAATGTATAATGGATTATTATGTAGTGGGCTAAGGGATGACATATCACTTTGGTTGAAAGTGACTTTTTTGGTTGGATCTATGTGTCTAACCAAAGCTTGGAATTTATTAGTAGATATGTCACTTGAAACAATGGATTGGATAACTAACTCATTCAAATTTTGTTCGTAGATTATTGACATACATAGCAAATATAAAATGGAGATCTATGATGGTATCTTTTGAAATAGTTATACAATATCAAACTTCTTTTCTTATTTAGTGATAAATGGCTTATTTCAAGGTAAAATGGATTGTTTTAAGGTAGGTGAAGTGGTAGAGGGTTATGGGCCTGGGATGGCAATATTTGAAGTTCAAGTTGTGATTACATAATTAGAATTAGATACATGACCATGATTGATAACAAATGATGGTGATGGTGGGGGAATAGATGGGATAAGTCTTAGTTATTGGTGCCCTTGTGCATGGTCATGAGGTAGTGATGAGTTAATAATATAATGTCCAGAATTAGTAATCTTTGCTTGTTGGTATGCATGTATGCGGTTTGAGGTCAAGGAAGGATTATCAATATGAGTTGGTGGGTTGACATTGTTTAGCAAAGGTCTTGATTGATTGTTATTTGGTCTTAAATTGATGGAGATGGTGTTAATGTGACCTACTATATTATGACCTATAACCATGTTGTATTCATGTGAAATTACATAGTAGGTCTATTGGTTTTGCCATTCTGACCTTGATTTTATCCACTATTTGGATGTTATTAGTTTTGCTATTAGTGATTCTATTTATTGTATTTGTTTGGCCTTGGTTATTAAAACTATTGTTGTTGGCATTGCACTAGCCATTGTTGTTGTTATTACCACTATGGTTGGTTGTTATGTTGGGAAAAAGGGTTTTGATAGATTCCAAGGGTCTGATTGGAAGTGGAAGCACCAACATCCAATGTTATCTACCTATTCTCGAACATATTCTAAATCAAATGTTTAATTTTCACAAAATGACACAAATATGTCTATTAACCTAATGATATTAACAAAATTCATTTTAGTGGTACCAATTAGGTAAGGGATGCCCTGAGGATAATGTTTCAGTATAGGCCAGCTAATCAAAATAGTGGCAATAATATTTTGAAACATAGATTCAATAGGTTCCCCAAGGTGACTAAAAATATGATGAGTAGATATCGTTCTCCTTAGAGGAGGGGCTTGTAATGGCAATGGTTGTTGTATTTATTGCATGAACTTGGACTATTGTGCTTGCCACATTTGCTAAAAACTTTGTGGGTTATGAGTAATTTGTATATATTACATGGATTGAGCAAATGGTGTTTTCACCATTTGGACATGTATTAACTCTATTATTCCATTTCTAACAATATTTTTGTTGTGGTTTAATTGTTTTGGTGTATCATGATTATTAGCCTGTGCTAGTTATGATGTTTATACTTAGACTTGATGCTGGTTCTAGCCATTTCTTTGATTGGTACCTTGATTTTGATTTAACTAAGTAAGCTTGATGATCTATTTATTAATAAGGGCTCATTCGATCAATAAAGCTTTGTCAATGATCTCTTTAAAGGTATGTGTACATTACAGTTCTAGATAATATGATATCTCACTATTCAAATTTTTGGTAAACACAATAGCTAATTGTTTGTCTAATAAATTATGAGTGAATCAACTTATAAGGGCTCTTCATCACTATAGATAAATTTTAAAACTTTCATCGGCCTTTTTTAAGCTTGCATCAAGTAGAGCAATGAAATCTCATGCTTAATATTGTATGAGAAATGACACACAAACTTGTTTGAAAGATCATCAAAATTTGATATGGAATTCTTGGGTAAATTCAAAAACTACTCTAAGGCTTGTCCTACTAGACTCCTTGGGAACAAAAATAAAAGGTATATGTCATTATATTCCATTGGCTAGCATGTAACAAAGAAGTTGGTTAAATGAGCCTTGAGGTCACCTTTCCCCTTGTATTTATTAAATTTTAATGGTTCGTATCCTTAAGGAAATGGTATATGAAAGTAATCCATGTTAAATATATTAGAACACACATCATCCAACTTAAATTTTTTGGTTTTTTTCCTAGCTTAGATGGAAACAATTGCATCCTTTATCTATTATAGTTCTTAGGCTAGGAAACTAGAGGGATCATTGGTTTGAGGTGGAATATTGGCCTAGGTAGATAGTTGAGTGGTCACAAATGGAACACTTTGATCGGGGTATGATGGATGTATTTACTGGGGTATGTTGGTTTGGTTAGGGAATGGACTAGGAATATGCATGCATGGTTAGGGTTTGATTTTTTAAAATACATGTATTATAGTGTTATATTTTGATTTGTATTAGATATATGGGCTTGGTTTTGATGATTTTGAGGTTGGGATGGATGGATATAACTATAATATTCTTGTTGGGGTTGAATAGGGACCTATTACTAGCTAATCAAACCTTTTTATTAAGGGGGGACTTGTGAACTAAGACCTTATCTTTTAACTAGTTGCACATTTTGCACAAAAGGCAAAGGTTGCCTAATCGGTACTTCAGGAACATTAAAACCTCTTTATTATATGAATCCCAATTGTGAAATGGGTGTACATTAGAGATTTAATTTTTTTTACTGACCAATATTCATATGTCATTGATTAAACATCATTTGGCTTTGAATTGGTATATTAGTCTATGAGGAAAGAGGTATGTTCATTGTTACCTGGTGAGGTAGAACATTAGTTTCCCCCTATTAAGGTAGCAATATGTTTTTACCTCTAATGCATTGGTATTTTATATTATTCCTATTTTCATTGATGCTACCTATTGGTGGGGAGTAAAATTCATCACATTTTGTTGTTGAGGCATGACATTGGTTGTTGGTTGACTACCTAATCCTATTGGTTGAGTACTTGAATAAGAAGCTAGTTGAGTATTAGTGGTATTAGTTGGTTGAGGTTAGCATGTAAAAATTCCTACTCCCTAATTTTTAGAACCACTCATGGTGTTAAATAAAGGTACACTTGTTTGTAGACTAGTTGTTTGTGTACTTACACCATTTTGGTTTTGTTTGTATTGGATATTTATTGTAGATTGTCCACTATGTTTTGCTTAATACTCTACATAGAAATAAAAGACACCTATTTGATGGTTGGCATATGAAATAATTTATCAACTAAAGTGTTTTTCATGAATGGGTTTACACAGTAATTTTCTTGACTATTCAATTCTATTAACACTCTTGTTGAAGGAACTAAATCTATGAGAGGCCTATTTGACATGGTCATCTAGTTAAAATTATATGTTGTGTTCAAGTAAGTTTGGTATGTTGTCTACATCTATACAAAGTGATCCTCTATGGGGTCCTTTCCTTTGAAAATCATACTAGGGTTATAATTTACCATTAAGGTTAGAGCTAAGGGGTTACTAGAAGAATCATATTGACTATATACTATGTTGTGAGGCATTCTTACTAGAATTTTCAAATTCTCATGTGGGAAGTCCACAAAAATCTTATCTCCTAATTCTATATATCTAACCAAAATCTCATCTTTATTTTCCAATAAGTGACACTCAAATAAAAAGGGTCATATGTTGATGGTGTAGTAGCATAGTATGGTTGTTAAGGAAATGGTTCTTCAACTATAGGTACCATAGCTAGGTATTGCTTTTATATCTCAAAATCTTGCTCTGAATATGGAGGTATGTTAACCAAATAATGAATCAATGGGTCTTGGTTTTGTGACCCTATTTGAGTGTTATAAGATGTATAAAGATCCATCTCATAAGCAACATTATTTGCATAGGGGTTTTGAACCATTTATTCTTGTGTAAATACATTAATAAATCTTGGATTGTATGCAAATACACTATGAGTGTAGGAAGACATGTTGGGATCCATAGTGAATTATTCATGACCAAAAGGAATAGAGTTATACAAATTCTAAAAAAGTGATGTCTAAAAAAATGTTCAAAATTGATCTAACCTAGTTAAAAGGATGGATATGTATACCCAAAAATATTGATCCAATTATTTGTGATAAAATAAGATAATGTCAAATGTTTACATGTCTCACACAAAAAGGTCAAGTAGATGGATGAAAAATTGAAATGCCATATTTTAGGATCAAAGTGTTTCAAACGAGTCTAATCTAGAAAAAAAAAATTCTAGGTCTTTTGTCCAAATGCGACATCAAAAGCTAGACTCAAACAAGTTGTTCTAGGAATTTTAGCTAAATGGTGTCAAAATATAGACTTGAAATAAAGATGAGATATTTAATCTAACAGATTTGAAACACTTTTTAGCAAAAACTAGGCATTTGACTATTAGACATAAACTTGATCAATAGGTATGAGGTATGAAACAAAAGTCACTTGGAGATAGTTTATTTTCTCCCAAATAATGGTACAAACTAAAATCTTTTTAATAATAAGCTAGACAAAAGTGAATGGCATAACCATGCTAGACAAAGACTTAAAATATATATTCGAAATGGTTGGGATTTTGGAAAAAAATGGACTTTATGTAAATAGGCCTATGAAACAAGTTTCAAAATAGTTTAAGCAGTGTAACAATGCTAAAATACTCAAAAGGGATGACAAATGTTTACTTCAAGACTCTAAGGCAAAATGGTTTAACATGATTTTGGTAGCGTAACACTACTCTCCTTAAATAAAATGACACACACACACAAAGTTTGAAAAATCTCTAAGGCAAAAGTGTTGTATCAAATGAACTCAAAACAAATGGAAAATAGGAAAGGTAGTAGAAAATTTAGCCTAGGACTCAAAGCATGAGTGATACATAAGATGACTTGAGTCCTACCAAATGATGATAATGATTATAAGTCTAAAAATGATGCTTAATTCAAATTGGAAATTGAACCCAAGTCCCCTCAATTTTAGTGTAAATGGTGAACCCAATTAACACATAAACCTTATGAACTTATAAAGTTGCAATTTCAAATTTAAATTATCATTGAAGGACTTAAGAAAATTGGGCAAATGGTTTAGACTCAAATTGGTAGCATAACTATGCCAAAATGGAAGATATGACACAAATTTTATGATAAATTTTTGAACAAGGAAAAATATGATTTTAACTTGGGCAATATAATGCCTCCTTGTTCAAGAAAATGGTGGATAATGTATTGGGTTATGTAACCTTGTTGTTAACAAATATTTTTGAATCCAAACAAGACCAAGTAATCTAAAACAAAGATAAATCAATTAATTAATTATCTTAATCCCTAAACTGATAGGGTGTGGCAGAGTGGGGTTAACTAAACTAACAAGTTTTCAAATGTCTAGATGGATCACATGCATACAAATTTCGCATCAAAATACAAAAGAAGCACACATCATTTGGGTCTGTATCAAATGGATTGTTGTAAAAAGGTCTTTCCATTTTTACAACCACTACATTCTGTTGCTCGCTCAGTGTAGTGAGATGTCCAACATGCTCAAACATCTTGGGCTTATCCTCTACTAATGGAAATAGTTTAATCACTCAAAACATCATCCCAATTAGGGGACCCCAAATTATATACCCCCCATGGAGAGGGGTTAAAGACAATACCAGGATATGAATTCTTGGGTCAATGTTTCCCTATAGAAATTATGGGAGGTAATGAAGTCCCCCTTACAATCCAAGATGTAATGAAATACAAACTAACTAAAAGTGATTTTATGGTTGTTTCTAGATTACCCAAACCATGTGATTTTTGGGGAGATCCTTCACAACATCTCTTTTACACCTTTGGACTAAGGCAATTTACAATGAATATGATGTTTTTGATCCCACAAGTTCATTATAGGGGATGGGGGGAGAGAATACATGCACAACTTATTTTTTTATTAAACAAATCTAACTAATAAAATAATGATTAAATTGCATAAAACAAAAATTTGGAAGTGATTTCAATTTTAGAGCACTAAAATGAAATATTTGGTGGTGTTCTTTGGCCCCTTGGCCTTAAGTTGCAAACATTTGAAAGAAGAACAACAAAACTATTTGAATAAACACCCTAAAAATTTATTTAAGCACTAAATGAAAGATTCCTAATTATTTTTAAGCATCCCAAAAGAGATTTTAAAAGATCTAATTAAGCATGATCTATAATTTTTTAAGTAGGTCCTGCAAAGAAATGGTTAGATTGTTGTTTATCTTTGAAGCATTTTTAAAAATGAAATAAGTAACTTTGAAAATTGATCTATCGGGTTCACATAATACAATCTCACAACTCCATAGTCCAATACCAAAACTATGTAAAACCATGATTGGTTAACACAATATCATAAATCATAGATTAGTCAATAGAAATTGATAATATCATTACTCTAATAGACAATATTACAAATCATATAGCAAAACTATAACTAGGAGAGTTACGATACTGTCACTTAATCCCAATGGTATAGGCTTGTCATTATTATTTTACCTACAATATCATTATTGAAACCACCAATATCATAACTCACAAAATCATGGTATTGTAATATCACAACTACAACTGAAAATATCACAACTAACAAAATCATGATATTGCAATATCATGACTGTCAAGTCACAGTATTGTAATAACACAACTTGACCTATAGACAAAGAATACATCAGTCCAAAAACATAGTTAAAATGCAATATCATGATTGAATGATAAAATTGTGACTATGTCAGTTGTGGGATTATGGTTCATAGGACAACATCACCACTCTATAGTGACAAAATTGTGACTTCTATAAAACATGTTTTTACTCAAAATTTTCACTCTTTTTACTCCCACACTCCAAGATTCTACATGAAAATGGTTGGTAGGTTACTTATAGGATCTATTTGATTAAATTTGTTGGGATAGGTCCCACCGAGTGTGCCATTATGTGAACTAGGAATTTGATTCAAGAGAGGGGGTTAGATCAAGTGTTAGTTCAAAATTAAATCAAAATAAAAATAACACACTAACAAGCATGACATCTCTAAGACTAGATACTAGGGGGATCTTAGTAACAAACATACACATGAAATCAATAATTAAAACATGAAATAAGCCTTCATTCACCTTACTTGGAGCTTTCAAATGGTTCATATAGTGGCTTACTCATCTTGTGCATCAAAGAGTCTTCATCAATGGATTTGTTTGGCTCCTTCTCTCCTTGGCACCTTTGGCTTGTGATGGCTTTGGCTTGGCTCAAAATTTGGGCATGATAACACTATAATAAATGTATTTTTAATTCATTTAAGCATTATAACTTTACACTATCCAAGCTTAAAATTATGAGTGTGAGGCCTTGTATTTATATATTTTTTCAAATGATTAGCTAAACCATCCATCTCAAAATGAAGATGTGTGACTAAGAATCCATTAAATTTTAGAGGCTAAAATAAATAAATTCCCTCATAAATATTTGGGATAGAGATTCATTAAAGAGGCATAGGAGGGCTTAATCAGATATGTGTCATATTTATGGCTTAGGGATGCCTTCTCAAGAAATGATGTCTTAGATGATGTAGTTATTCAATATAAATTTCCATTAATGAAATATTCAACAAGTTCCATGGAAAATTAACTTAATCTCTTGATTCAAATTAATTATCCTTAAACATGATTTATCAATTTTGGTGTAAATATTGACAATTGGTGCACAAATTAATCAAATTGGTAAAAATGTTGTATTATTGGCTCAAAATTTGAATGGATTGGAATTGGAAGGTGATTTTAGATGCATTGGATCTGTTATCCCATTTATAATTTTGCCAACATAAAATAAGAAAGGAACATGTTTCATGCAAGAAAATTGGTAGAAAAAACAATCCAAAGCACCCAGGTGCAAACTTGTCATTTTAACTCGAAATGATTTGATCAAAGTTAGATATGTCATAAAATGCATTTCCCCATTTAGGGATACATTGGCCAAAATTGGCACTTATATATGATAGGTTCACATCATTTAAAGTGTTTTAATTTTTTTAGTCCAAATTATGCATTTTGGTAGAAAATGGTCAAAAGCCTAGTTGGAGGTCGTTGATGGCCAGTTTTAGGTGTCTATAATTAATATTCATAATAAAGAAATTAAAAACATAGTACATGAGACCATTATCATTAACATATAATATTTCAAACCACTCCAATAAGTCTAGTGACAATATTTCTCTAGTGGATTTATTACATAAGTCTCCCTAATATAAAGATACTCTCCTGAACACATTACATATGAAAACCTTACCAACTAATGTAGAACCACCATATGTGGCCTCTATGATCAACTCCGTCAAATGGTCAGAGCATAACATTTAATCTACAAATAAATATTTACCACCTCAAATAATTTAATCTAATTAACCTAAGAGATAATTGACATAATTACTTGAGTCTCTTGCTTCACTACTTCTAAAGCTAGTGGAGTGTCATCTCATATCTCTCCCTCTTCCTATGGTGGTTGATACTATTCAACATATATCCAAAGTATATGATGCCAATTATTATTATGACTACAGCCATTATGTAGGGAATTTTAAAACACATGTATAAAATTAAAGAAAAAGATATAATATGTTATCAGTATAGAACCTATTACCTTTGATGATTCTCTAAAGGATTCCAGATCACAACCTAAATGTCATTAAAATAAAAATACATAAAAAAATACATTAAAATTTCATTCTAAGGACATAACAGAAGTGAAAATGGTATATAACACACATATTTTTCCATCATAAGATAATTAATCATTTGAGCTTCATTTATTGGTAAATTGTAAACAACAAGATGTCACAGTTTCATATTATTATGACAACAATATTGTGGAGGATGACTTAGATATTTATTACTTATTTATCAGGGCACACATTAATCATTAGCATATACATAGTGTTATGGTTGATAGTGATTCAAGTGAGAATATATGTGACATGATTTTACTCACATATTTGGGATACACAAGATGATTTTTCCTCTTTGACCAAGGTGTAAAAATCATTTAAATGGAAGAGACAATAATTTTTTAGTAAGAATTATTTACCTCTACAATTTTGTCCATCACATGTGACCAAACATTATTAGTTATACCACATACAAGATTTTTTGATATATTAATGGGATGGTTTTAAAAGAGTGATAAGGAAGAGGTATTTAATGTTGTGAGGGAGCTAGAAAAATAATATGTCAAATTTGATAAAGATAACTTCAAGATAAAACAGGACAGGCAAAACTATTATATTTAATAAATCCATAGTGGATAATTCTCTTGCTAATATTAATGTACTAAAATAGATGATTAACATATGGAAGTAAGGGTTTATAATTTTTAGGACAAGAAAAATATTTAAGGGTACTGAGAAGAGTAAGGTGTTTGATCCAAAAATATGTAGTATGGAAGAAACATAATCTCTCCTCAACATGATGACCAATGTGTGGAACAAAGCCCTATCTGGACTTCAGACTTAATTTTCTATTCTACCATTGTTAGTTATTTTTTATGTTTATGTTGTTGATATGTTTTTGTTAAGAAGATTTTTATTTGATTTTGGTAGTTATATCTATATTTTCATGCCTTTATTCTCATTTTATGTAAAACAAAAGGGCCCTTATTAAAAACCCTCAATTTACCAATATCTAAAAATATATATACTATTGGTATAACCTTGGATTGTTAAGATTCATGTAGTACCTTCCAAATTTCATGGGTGTCTTAAATATAGCCATGCCAATAGGGTAATTATAGCTTCATGGATTTAATATGAATATCCTTTGCAATAGGAAAAAATTGTTCCATGACAACTAATTATATAACCAAATAAGGTTAATAATGCAAAAAAGAGTAAGTATAAAAAATCCCATTTCCTAAGTGACCAATACTTCAGAGGCCATTGCATCAAATATCTATAGTGGACTCTTTGAGATCCTCATTTACACCTTGATGGCCTAGTTAATTATTAACAATAGAGCACCATGTTTTAGAACAAGTACAAAGACCTAATATTACACCAAGGAAATCATATATAATTAAACAATGGGTTCAATGAACCACTACACCTTTTACTATTAACTTACAATCACATATTCCAATGATTTATACACAAAGTATTATAGATTCTCTAGTTCTATAGTTGACACTTATACATGATCCTTGGTAGCATGACCAATTTAGTAGACCATATTTATGGTATAGAGGACCCTATGATCATAAATTATATGGAATCATCATATAACACTATCTTTTCAAATATTGCTTAAAAATTCAAAATTTTCAAATAATTCAAAAATTCAAAAAATCCAATATTCAATAAAATATAAAAAAATTAAAATAAAGAAAAAATACAAAAAAGTAACATTTCACACGGTTAATAACTTTGTGCATATGTTTTATAATTTATTTTAGTAGATAACAAATTATTTCTATACACATGTTTCATGAGTACTTGAGTGTGATACATGCATGAATTAGATCCATGATACATAAGCATGAAAATGTTGGACCTTTCCTCTTCCTCTCTGACACACTACATTGGGGGCATCTTGCTTTTATATGATCATGATAAATATAGGTTATGTTATTTGAGAATCATTTCCATTATCATATTGAGCTTATATATCGACATTTATATATACCTATATTCATGTTTATATCTTACATAGTATACTTGATAGATTATTTTACATGACATTTTGCTATTATATGTATGTAGGGATAAATATAGAATGCTTATGCTAGTTGATTCTATTTCATTTACTTCATCTCTTCACATGGCTTAATTGATTTTACTTCTTTCTAGATTTTTTTGTCTTGTTTATTGAATATTTAAAGATGTTATATGCTTGTTGCATATAATGCCCTAAGTATTGTTGGTTTATTTGGTGTGTGGAAATTTTCACATATCCTCCCCTTGACTGTGCAACATTTGAACATTCCCATTATTTGCAGTCTCGTTAGACCCCTCATTTCATGACATTTGAGTACTCTTGCATGTGTGCTTTATTGTTTGTTGAGATTATATCTTCTAGACATTGTCATGATACACATCATGCATATTAGGACATATTATGTATGCATTTTATGAGATTCATTGATATATCTACTTCAACATGATACTACTATATACTTCTTTACTACATCATTCATATAGATACAACATATTTATCTTATCCTTTTGAGATAAGGTAACTATCACTTTTTCATTCCCCTCACCTCAAAATAGGGGGTATATTAGTGGATGAATGTCATTAAGGCATGATTCCACATACATAAAATTAACATAATTTCATATAATTTTATTCAATTTATATGATTTGAATATACACATGGGATAAAATTTTAGATATTCATGACATATTTAGGATAAAGTTTTTCATATTTGTGATATACATTATACATATTTTCTAGACTAGTGGTTACATTTGGATAAATAATTCATTTTGAGACACATTTGAGGTGCATATACCATGAAAATGTACCAAATTATAGATACATTATTCACATTAAACCAATATTCAAGCACTAACCCTTCCAAGATTCAATGTTTGAGATTTTATATGCTGCATCAATTGGATTTTTTTATTAGTGTGATCAATAATCATCTCCCTCGATAAAATTTTCACTATTTTTTTATTATTACAAGTTGATATGGTTATATTATTTTTCTTGGGTGATATTGGATAGATTATGATACACTAGAGTTGGATGAGCGAGATTATGAGCTCTTATTATACTTAGCATAGCTCACCTTTATACCAGGTTGGGGGGAATGATCACCCTCTAATTCCTTTATTAACATCTTCAAGGTTATGTTATGAACCCGTCTCCAATGCTTCATCTAGAAAACATCATTACTAAAGTAAAATATCAAGGGGATAGGTTTACTCCTTCATTTTATTTAAATAAAATTTCAATTATTAATTTTCTTATTATTTGCACTAATTACCCCTGTAACATGATCTTGGTTGTAGGTCATCCACATATGTCAAATTTAAAATGGGCTCAATAAAATCAAAGTGTGTTGTAGACACCATGGTATGAATTTATTTCCCTTAAACTACTAATTTCATCCTTATACATTATTATATTAAGGAGGGAGGGGAATGCACATGCGTAAATATGTGTCTATATGTTAAACTAGTCTTTTAAACTTGAAAAATATCACTTAAGTTTCTACCCTTAATTTCTTGACGTTTCTTGTAGCCAATAGGCTCACTTTCACCATCTCACTAGGCCTAAGTGCTTATCTTGTAGTCTAGCCTTGTTATTTTGATTATCTAGATCACTTGTAATCCATAGTTCACTTAAAATATTATATATATCCTTCAATTTCAATTACATATCTCCAACAACCTTCTATGTGTAGACATCCAATTCTCACCACTTCCATGCTGAAATTGTAAGTTTATATGACTTCTTGTAATAATGCACAAATTGGACCAAAACCACCAAAATAGTCTGATTCATCTATGCACATCATGTAAAATTATATATTCATGTCAATATGTTTCTAATTGGGGAATTATCCTATATGTAATCACTATCTTCTTATAATTAATCTCCAATAAAATTGTGACCTAGTAAATTGACATTTTCAACCAATAGTGCATGGCAATTAATCAAATTATTGGAATTACAAAACACCTAATCATATTCAATTAACTAATTTAATACAATTAAATACTTAAGCGAAAAATACATATTAAATTAGTTAATATATAATTTTAGAGAAGGAAAATTCAATAAATATCTAAAAATACTTCATCATCATGACATAAGTGGTCACAAACTCAAAAAGGCAATCCGTGCTCAATTAATGCAAAAAATATCTAATTTGTGCAAGCCATGCTTATTAATTACTACATTTTTTGAAATATTAATTGAAATATTAATTACATTTAGTCTCCAAATTTTAATCAAATTTGAGCCACACATCTTGATCTTGAGATAGATGGTCCATATCATTTCATCCAAGCTATAAATACCAAGGCCATGGTTCTTTTCTATCAATCTTTTATGTGCAAATAATTAATGCCAAAATATTGTTAAAAGATTCACCATTTTCTAATTCTAATTGATCAAATATATTTTTGGATGAGGGGAGATTCCATTATAATGAACACATGCATTGATAAATATTCCTATATTAATAAACTAGCCCAAGAATTCACAAAACAGTTGTTATATGGAGTCTTCAAGGAAGGTGAATGTATTGTTCATCTTCTTATATTTATTTATTTGTTTAGTGATTCTAGCTCACCCTGGGGAGAAATCATAGAGTTTTAATTTTTGAATTCATTTTGGATTTCATTATACTAACATTGTATTAACCCTCTTTGTAATATTATTGTACATAATGGCATGACAAGTGGGATCCCACATCTCACAAACCTCCTTTGGACCTCTTTAAGTCTTCTAGTTAAATAATCAAACCATATTTTGGTGTTGGTTTGATTTTTTTATCCTAGATTTACCATATTTATTTTGTTTGATAATCAATGATGTCACCTTAAAAATGATGAATTCTCCCTGTGTATCAGTGAAGTTACCCTATGAAATGGTGAAGTCATCCTGTGGACTAACAAAGTTGATCATGTAATTGATGAAGTCACCCTATAGATAATTGGAATTGATTTTATTATTCTCTATTTTTATTGTGTGTTTGATAGGAATGATGAACTCAAAATGAAATGGTGAAGTATAAATGATCATTGATGAGTTTTAAAATAAAATAGTGAAGTCACCTCTTTATTTTTTATGCATTTTTTGGAAAAATAATAAATTTAAAAAGAAAACAACAAAGTTAAAGTAGAAAAGGTGAACTCATCCTATTATTAGTGATATCAAAAAAAGGTAAACTGTTATTATTTTTTGTTATGTTTTATTGAAATTGATGAACTCATCCAATAATTAGTGAGGTCATCCTACTAAATAATGAAGTCACCAAAATTGTGTTTCTAGTTTACTACAGAATGGAAAGGTGGACTTAGAATTGGTGAGGTCACTTTGATAAACAGTGTAGTCTCCTTATGGAAAATTTCTCAAGAACTTAAAAGTGTTTTAATTAGATTTTTTAGATAGTTAAAACCTTTGTTTGAAAATATAATCCTTTGTTTTTCAGGTTTTGATATCTATTTAAGTTGTTTTTTTGTTTTTATAACTAACCTAAAAATTCAATCTTCATACACATTTGGTATTTAGTGATTTAAAAAAATAAATTATCATTGCCTTTGTGCTCTTAAGAGCATTTACTTTTTGTATTTTATTGGGTTTTTTGTATTTCAATTTTTTGTTTATAAATCATTGTGTCTATTCTCTCCCCTTTCCCCCTTTAGGGAGCCAAGGTGACCAAAAGCACATTAGTTTAATTGTTTGTGTGCCTTACCTAAAAAATACATTATTGTTGTATGGTATTCTCTTGCCCATTTATGGGGTCCCCCCCTAAAAAGAAAATTGCATTTTTACATGCAATTTATTTTGAATTTTTGGGGTGGATTTCATCACCTTACCACACGTATTTATGGATGAATTGATCTAGGAAGTGACATCCTAGCATCATACCAACCCCATTATCTAATGAGGTATATAAATTAGGGTTACGCTAATAGTAATTTAGTTGGTGGTCCCTCAGAGCTTGGTTATGCCAGAAGCACTTCACTAAGACCCCAATGGTTGAAGTGGTTGTGAAGGGACTATACCCTTTGGAAAATGGTTTGTAGTAACTTGCATCTAATTGAAGGGATATTCTAAGGTGCCTATGTATCACAAGGTATACTAGGACCATTTAATTTGTCATCAATAACTTAGGGTAGAAAGCCAATTTGTTATGGATAAGTCACTAATATAGGGGGTGAAAATTTTAATAGCCCTTAATTTTTATGTTTTATGTACAAAATTTTGAGAAAAGGGGGGATTATAAAACCTAATGATAATGTGCAAATAATTAATTTAATGAACTTTAAAAAAATTCATCTCAAAAGCAAGTATATCAAAAGGATTTAGTGACTTTCTCCTAACTTGTGTCATTTTCCACATGATCACTTGGAATTTTTTATTATTAAAACTCATGTTGTATTCACAAACCCATTTGAAAAATAAACACCAAGTTCTCAAACCAAAATAAGGTCAAATGAATTGTCACTTATTTACACATTGATGTGTTACGCTACCCATTTCTATTCTAAATTCAAAGTTAGGTTTTCTTGTGTTAACTTACACCCTAAGTTCCATTTAATAACATTAAATTATCCACATTTATGAGCCAAACTTGGTCATTTTCATAGTTTTCTACTTACCACTTGAAACAATAACCTTTGTCTTATTTGCTAAGGTTACATTGTCATTTTGTTTCTAATTTAGACTTGTATTTCCTTGTGCCGAACCAATTCCAAAAATCTAAGACATTTGAATCTATTCTAATATCATTCCAAATTAGAATCAGAGACCAACCATGGTCGATACCTATTTTACAAGCAGTTCCAAATTCTAAAAAACCAAGACCATTTGTCTTCATTCTAGTTTCATTTTGGAGTTGATTTTATTGAGCCAAACCATTTCTTGTGCCAAAAGACTTACACTTCTTAGGTCAAATGCTTTTTAAATCAAATTTTAATTATAAATATTTCTTGATATTGTTCCAAATTCAATTTTAAATTTGAACCAAGATCACATGTATAACACTTTTCAAGAATAAAAACCATACCAATCATGCCTAGATAAACTCATAATGGGGCTTTTTATGGCCCTAGTTTCAAAGAAGAACATTTTTATGATCCTTTGGGAGATATTAAAAATTTCAATCATAATGAGGATGGAGAAGAACACCCAGTTGTGTTTGATGATACCCCTTTCATTATAGGATCAAGTCAAGGTCAGTTTGACAATCAACTCATATAAGATCAAGATGAAGCTCTCCTAAGACTAATATAATTAGAATCTAGGCTCCCACCCAGCTTTACAAAGGATAAATTGCATTCCCTTTTTCAAGTGGAGGATAAATTACAAGAGTAAACTCATAATAAAGTTTAAAGACCAACCATTGCTTTATCTATCAAAGATAAGGGTCCATTGGTTGATCCTTCCCAAACTAGTCACCTTATAACATCCACCATTCAACAAATTAGTCAATGTTATGAAGATCAACTTGTCACTGACATAATAGATTATTTAGATACAATTTAGATCAACAAAACTATATATATATATATATATATATATATATATATATATATATGTATCTATATGTATATATATATATATACATATACATATATATACATATAGATACATATATATATATATATATATATATATATATATATATATATATATATATATATATATAGATACACACACACACACACACACACACACACATATATATATATATATATACACATAAATACATACATACATACATACATATATATATACACATATATATACATACATACATATATATATATATATATATATATATATATATATATATATATGACACACACACACACACACACACACACACACACACACACACACACACACACACACACACACACATCATTCACATGAATAGATGTAATAAGACCTAATCAATCATACATCTAACGTATATCTTTTGACTCCTTTTGAACAACCCGTATCAACAAATGCTTCAAAAAAAAATATAATCGATACACATCATACATTTTTCAACCATTAGGAGATTATTTTAGATGCAAGATAAGAAAATAATTATTTAAAACCATTGTCAAACTCTTCATAATGGATTGTAAATAATCCACCACCATAATAGGTAGTGAATAATTGACAAAATGAATTACCAACTTCTTCCAATTCATAACAACAAGTTCCTCTTGATAAATAATAATAACAACAAGGTCCTTTTACAAAATAACAACAAAAATAATGACTTGTTCTAAGTCACTAAAAAGTTTCACAAAATCAACAATAGATTCTATTGAACTAACAATATGTTCCATACCATTCGTAGTAACATCTTCCTAGGGAACAATAACATATCACCTATTCCAATTAAAATCTAAACCAACAATATATCCCTAATTAAACATAAAATTTAGGATATATGGTGAATATCCCTGGTAGAACCATACAAGAAGGATCCAATCCTACTTACACCAATACTAATCAAGGTCATCGACTCTTGAATACCCAATAAAGTACCCTCATTTCATCATAAAACACTCACAACATTTAAGAATGAAATATGATAAAGGGGATAGTTTTAAACCTACAAATAGGTAAACAAGTACCCAAAAAATATAATTTTGATGACATATTACCTTATCCATTTGATGTCAAGTTTATTTAGGTGCCTTTCCCACCTCATTTTGAAATTCCAAAATTTGAAAAATACAAAGGGAAGGGAGATCCAAAAGATCATCTACAAGCATTCTTTGTGACATGCCAAGAGGTAGCTTACAACAATGTTTATTTATTATGCCTATTTACATGTAGATTAGGTAGATAAATATTAGAATGGATTATCAAATTACCTAAGGGACTAGTCACTACTTTCAATGACCTATTAAAAAAAACCATCAACCATTTATCTTACAACATAGAATATGAATTGAAAGTTGTTGATTTGTGCAACATTAAGGAACGAGGAGGAGATAACTTCTAAGCATACTTACAAGGATGGAGAGATTTATCTAGTAATTTCTGAAATAACTTACTTGATACATAATAAGTTAGTATCTTTGCATAAAATCTAAATGCCAAGATCACTCATAGTATCAAACTCAATTGTGCCAACATGTTTGAAGAGATCATTAACAAAGGGGTGTAGATATAAAAAAACACCTATTAACAAGGATATTATCAAGATATACTCTCAAACCCAAACACCAATCCATAACCAAACTCTAAATCAAGTGTTAATTTAGACCACCCTAACTAAAAAACTGAAGGCATTTAAAAAAATGGTTGGTAATGGGGTTACATAGGCAAAGCATGTACAAATAATACAACCACCACCTATTCAAAATACTCCACCTAACCATAAGCTTAAAATAAAAAGAGCTTCCTTATGATGAGGATAATATAATGATAGAGTTTTCAGTGACCTCAGGGTGATTATTGAGGTAGTATTCCAAAATTTAGTTGTTGCCAACATGATTGTTTCGCCCATTCAAAATCCCTTTCTAGAGGGGTAGGCTAAACTAGCATGGTATAAGGATAACGAGTATTACAAGTACTATCACGTGATAAATCATTAAATCTATAGGTATCTACAAGCCCTTATCATGTGATAGGCATCTCATTAAACTTTTTATTGAGAATGGGGAAATTGGATTGGAAAAGAGAACACCCAACACTAATCAGGAGATGGGAATCTACAAGAAGCCCTTTCCTAAACATAACAATCAACAACAATAAACTAATTAGAACCAAATATAGGGCCAACATCAATAATAAGGGCAAGGTTAAAAATAAAATAATAATAAATGTAATTAGGATCATGATACCCAAATCAACCAAGTTGGCTATAAAAGTGTTATTTATGTTTATATCATAAACATGGGGTGTATTACTAGTAATTATGTCATCACTATCAAAGTAACTCCTTGTAGGCCAATTGACACTCATTAAAGGGGAAATTATTATATTTTTGGACCACCACATGTGAAAATTATTAATTATAGCATAAGTCATAGAAATATGATTGCATCACAACCATCATGAATTACCATTCTTAGATCTCCATCAAATTCCTCTAGTTCAAGTAACCCTTCTTCAAATTGAAATCATGTAGTCACAAATAGATGAATAAATGTTATTATCCAAGGCCCTTTTCCTTCTTCTAATGCTAATACCAATCCCAACCTTTTTCTAAACTCTATCCACCAAAAACCAAGCCATCCTTTCTTTCTACTAAGAAGCCATATAATATTGGTGAATAACTAAGTAAAATGCATGTGCAAATATCACTTTTAGAACTCTTTCATAAGTTTAAAGTTTATAGGACCATATTAAATGACTTTTTGAAATAATATAAGGTACCCAATGACATTGAGCTATCCTATTTCCAAGCACTGGTGGGGCATTTATCCGTAAGTCAACAACTAACATTTCACCAAAATGACATGTCATCCCTTGGTCCTTTGTAGATTAACCCTCTATATATTGATGTTGTCATTGCACATCACAAAGTCAAGTGGGTTATTATAGATAATGGTTCATGGTTAAACATATCCTTATTAAAATTGATTCAAACTTTGGGATACAAAGATTCAAATATTTAACCAGACACCATTACAATTAAGGCCTGTGATAATGTAAAGAGAAAATATTTAAGAACAATCCATTTACCTATGATTATTGGGCTTGCCACCCACGATACTATATGTCATGTATTGACATATAAATTCCCTCTAATATACTTCTAGGTCATTCTTAGATCCACGAAGTATGATTTTCACATTATACCTTGCATCATTGCATTAAGTTCCCTAATTTTGGCTTGGAGCTCACTATTCATGATGATATTCAACCATATCAGTATTGCAAGAACCTAGAGGCAGAGTATGGAAACTATAACTATTATCCTATCACTGGGTATGTAGACAATAAGAATAAATTTGTAGTTATTAAATCTCTAAAATCTAACTATATTGATCATAGTGACCTTGCCTCCACTTCTTCCAATCCAACTTCTAGGAATATTTCTACTCATTTTATGATTGAAGATGAGGGTATTTCCACATACCACATCAAGGATGCTTTCCATGTTGGAAAGCTACCCAAATCTCTTAAGTCATATGGATGACCCAAACCTATCCATGTTAGGCCCAAAATGATTTGGTAAAATAAATTCAAATTTTCTCTACAAGAGCCACTCATATCTGTATCAGATACATCACCCAATCAAGATTTGGCCACTAGTGTTTAGGGAGGTTGGTTTTATAGTGATGGTTTTGATAAATAATTTAAAGTTTCTAAATACCCCATACTAAACAAATTCATGGACCATCTATACTTTCAAGGAAAAGGATTGGGAAAAAATACTAAGGTATTCTTGAGCCAGTACCCATGGAAATTCATATAGGAAGTCAAGGCCTTTGACATAAAGCACTTGGGAGTGACACCATCAAGTTTGAGAGTGATGTTACTTTGTCAACTGATGAAAATAATATTGATAGAAATACAACATCCCATGATATAGCCTATGATGATATTTTAAACCAATATTTTTGATACCATTGTCATTATTACCATTAATATCCTTTTTCCCTTCATCATTTGAGCCTCATAAATTGGAACCAAAAATAATAAATTATACCATTGTATGGTTTTAAAAATGAATATTTTTTTTTCCAAATTCATGGGTCTTAGAGATGGATTTTTAGCTAGTGACCATAAACAAGGCTTTGATTTTCACTTGGATCTTGTTGCTTAGTTTAGAGAGTAGGCAAACTTACTTGGTCATGAAAAAATTAAAACATCGATATAAGGTGAAAACTTTTCTAAGGAACCTTAAGATAAGGTAAAAAGTATAAATAAATACAATTCCATAGGTGAAAACTTGTTTCAAGTACCTTTGGATGGGGAAGTTTTCTCATCTCCTAAGTAAGTTCATAATCCTCTTAGTCCAAGAATTATTGTTAGTTCTAGTATCAATTCAAAAAAGCACATAATATTCACACAATTAATTTAATATTTTCCTAAATAATTTATCAATTGGGTACTATAAGAAATGGTAGATTCATATTCTTCTTACATGGGTGGGCCTTGTAGCTCCCAAAGTGACGAAGAAGATTAATTCCCTTCACTTCCAACTATTTTGGAGGATGGATCTACACTCCTTTTAGATGATACCATAGAGGTGAATGTTGGTACCTATGATGAATTAAAAATAGATTATTTAGGCACATAATTCACTATCAAGGAGTGTGATTTCATCATTACTATCTTGAATGACTTTATCAATATATTTTCATGGTCCTAGTTTGACATGCCAATTTTATACCCCTCTTTATGGTGCATCAAATTGTGGTGCATATAGATGCCAATTTAAACAATAAAAAGTTATGTAAAATGCATCCACACATAGTTATACTTGTCAATAAGGAGCTATAAAACTTATTGGGAGTTGGATTCATCAAACCACTAGATTATTTTTAATGAATATCAAATATTTTTCTAATAAATAAGAAACCACAAAGCACTCTCTTATATACTGATTTTAGAAACATTAGAAAATCATGTCAAAAACATGATTTTACTTTGCCAAACATTAAAATGACCTTAGATTAAATATTAGTATGCAATATGTAATCCCTCATGGATGAATTTTTAGGATATAATAAGATCAAAATTACACCTAAAGACCAATATAAAATAAAGTTTTCCACTCTATGGGGACATTTTTTTAATCATCTCACACCATATGGATTGAAAATGCCATTAAAACCTATCATCATGTCATCACTATCATCTTCCATGGCATGATGCATGACATCATTAAATAATACATTGATGATATCTTAGCCAAATCAAAAACATGATCAAGTCATCCTGATGTTCTGTGAAGAATCTTCGAGAGAGTTCATGAATACAAGGCATACCTTAATCCTAAGAAGTGTATTTTTGGTGTCACTTTGAGAAAATTTCTAGGTTATATCATTTCATGCAAGGGCATAAAAGTTTATCCTATTAAATAAAAATACATTACGGAGATACCTCGACCATCAAATCTAAAACAACTGTGTAACCTGCAACACAAGATTTAGTCCATTTAGCAGTTCATTTCTCAACTCATTTCTCAACTGGCTAATAAGTGCCATCCTTTGACTCACCTTTTGAATAAAGGTGTTACATTTCATTGGAATGTAATTTGTCATCAAGCCTTCAAATAATTGAAGACCTACCTTGTTCATCCACCAATTATGATGCCATATACACTAGGATAACCTTTGTTTCATTACTTATCAATGACATAACATGCAGTGGGGGCACCCTTGGCCCAACATGATAGTGAGGGTAAAAAATATGAAATTTAATATCTAAGTCAAACACTTGTTACTTATGATAATAATTACTCACCAATTGAAAAATATTATTTGTCTATGGTGTTCACTTCCCAAAATTTATGTCACTATATGTTAAATAACAAGACTACTATTATTTCCAAGGTTGATCCACTCAAATACCCATTATCCAAGCCAACTATATTGAGTTGCATGGCCAAGTGGGTAATGATGCTGAGCAAATTTGAGATTGAATATCATAATCAAAAGGCCATCAAGGGACAAGTTCTAACAGACCAACTTGTCAAATCTACTTGATTGGATATGTAACCACTCATATTTGACTTCTTAGATGAGTCCATTCTAACTTTGGAAGTAGAAACTATTGATTCAAAATAGTAGATGATATATTTTGATAGTTCATTCACATATTATGGATATAGGGATAATATCTTGTTTATTAAACCATATGGGGATCTCACTCCCAAGGCATTTCATATTGATTTCCATTATACTAAAAACATGGCTGAGTATGAAACACTCTTTATAAGATTCCATCCCACCATATAATGGAATATTCAATAGTTAATCATAAATGGGGATTCTTTGTTAATCATCAACTAGGCTACAAACTAGTACCAAATAAAGAATGATAAGATTATACTTTAAAAGATTATGGTAGATAATCTCAAGTCACATTTTAAATCTCTTTAGTTCAAGTAAATACTAAGGGCTAATAAGTGATCAACTGATACAATGACAACTATTGGATTCATGGTAGTAGTGGCCAATAGTGTTAAAGAGTATCACTTTCTCATTGATAACCTTATTCAACCAACTCATGAACAAATAGATTTAGATATGGTATGTGATATTGATAGTCTTGATATCACTTTGTACCACCTTTATAATTACCTTCATGAACACATTATTCCTCTATACCTATCACAAAACTAGCATAAATCCTTCACCCATAAAATCACTTGATATATCTTACTCATAAATACATTCTATCATAGGGGTTATGATGGAATGCTACTTATTTATTTATATTCTATATATTCCTAATTATTATTGAAGGATGTGCATCAAGTAACTTATGGGGACCACACTAATAGTTTAGTCCTTTCTAATAAAATCTTTTGAATTGGTTATTACTGGCCCATAATCAAGATAGATGCTTGCAGACATGTGAAAAAATGTGATGCTTATTAACAACATAGTGATTTGATACACACTCCTTTACCACTCCAAGTTATCACTAAATTATGGCCATTTTCTAATTAGGGACTTGATCTCATAGGGAATGTAAGCCCTACTTCCTCAGATGGCAACAAGCACATCCTAACTACCACATACTACTTTACCAAGTGGATATAAGCCATTCACATCACATATATAATCAGTAAATAGATTTCCATGTTTATTCATTACCATCTCATTTGTAGTTATGTAATTCACTCTACCATTATCCTTGATAATGGTGGCCCATTCAAAAATAAATATGTCAAATCCCTTTGTTCCAAATTTAAAATCAAACATAAAAAGTTGATGGCATTTTACCTTCAAGCTAATGGCCAGACCAAGTCATCCAACAAAACCATTATCAAAATCCTAAATTTTTTTATCAATAACAATGGCCATGATTGGAATATATAATTATTCCCCACCTTATGGGCTTACCATACCAATACCTTCAAACCTAAATGTATTATAACCTATTCCTTATTTTTTGGTTTTGAGGTTATTATTCTTCTTGATATCGAGTTGCCCTCTCTACACATTTCTCTATATGATATCATTGATGATGAAGAATATAGAGTGACCATATTACAATAAATGGAGCTCTTGGATGAGAAATAACAATATGCATTAAATTATTTTAGAGAATACCAAGATCAAATTTGAAATAGTTATAACAAGTGTATTCTCACTTGATAATTTGACATTAGTGACCTAGTGCTAAAAGAGAATCAAAATAAAACTAACACCAAATGCAAGAAGAAGGGTAAGTTTGAATCCAAATGGATTGGGCCCTTTATTCTTATTTCAAATTATGGTTCTAGAGAATATAGAATGACTACACCAAATGGGAAAGAGATAAAGTAACCTATAAACATAATGCATTTGAAATGCTACTATGTGTAATTAAAAATTAACCATTATCTATAGGATCTCTCACTTGGGGGCCACTTGTTTTGCCTTCATTATTTTATTGTACCATTCCCTAAACCATTATTATTCATATTATCTAACATTTCCCTAGACCATTATTTATTCATTTCCCATGCCATTCCTATTACCGATCATGATCATGATTATGAACATGTATTATCAGTAGATTCAGTGATTATTGTTCCAAAGGCACTTCATAATGATCAACATCAACAGCTTCTTTGTAGATAAGTGTTTCAGGGTATGTTAAAAATGGTGTTACTTTCTTGATGGTTCCTTTTAAACTTATTATAATTTCTTCTCCTAACATTTATTTCTCCATTATGAACCATTCCTATTATTATCTTGTTATTGTATGATCTTTACATACACCTCAAATTTTGTTGTTGGTTTGTGATGGTAAACATTTTTACAACTAGTTTAGATATTGTTTAAGCCTCTACCTAAGGATGAATGTCTTTTTATATATGGTTTTTTATACATTTGAACATATTACCTTGATTTTATTATTCCAAAAAACCCAAAAACATTGAAAATATATAGGAAAACCCCTAAAAATCATAAAATCATGAAAATTGGCTTATAATTTCTACATGAGATATAAGGCCCCAAATATTTTTTGGGATGGAAAATATTATCTATAATTATTCATTTTGATCCACATTACCATTATCCTCCCATTTCTAGGAGAACTACATCAGCTTCAGGTCCACACAAACTATGTAGATAGTGCTTGGATACATGGGACATCTTGGGTTAACTCAACCAATCTCATTTTTAATTTTTGTTCCCTCACTCTCTTTCCATTTTATGAGACAAATTTGTGGGAATTATGTATTGGAAATTGATGCATTCATGAGAACTCTTCACTTAAAAACAATTGGATGGTCTCAAGACATGTTTATGGGCATTGTGTATCTAAAATTGATACACTGATGAACAATCATATTCTCTGACACTCTCACCATTTTATGAGAAACCTTTCCTAATGCTCTCATCATTTTAAAACTGCACATTTAATATTTATTATCTATTATCATATACCTACTTTTCATCCCTTTTCTTCTTTCCCATATCCTTAGGAGAACTACATTTGACATGAAGTCTATAGGACTATGTAGGTAGTGTCTAATTTCATTTGGGCATTTAGAGTTATCTCTCCACCCCTTTCCTCTTTATTCTATTCCCCATGTTACTAAAATCGAATAATTGTCCCATTAGACTAGGGGCATGATATCCAAAGCATACAAACTCATTTATTACATGCACATAATGGTTAATTGATTGCTTTTATTTCTTTATCATATTTATACTATGTTATGTGTGTTTCACTTCTTGATTTTATTGCTTGTTTGTTTTGAGTGTTGTGTGTTGTAATTCTTGAGTATTTCCTCTACTTGGGCTTGAATTGTTTACTTTTGTATTCAGTTTGTTTTTATTTTTACATCTAGTACATCTTGTTAACACTTGCTTATCGATTATTCATATCTTTATTTTAAGTGATTTACAATTTGTGCTTGTGTTTTTTATATTGTCTATTTATTTTATTTGTTTCTTTATGTTGTTTGTTTATTTATATTATTTATTTGTTTTATTGGTTGTTTATGTTTGATACATGTTTGAGTCTTGATATTTTATATCTCAATTATAAATTGTTTACACTTTGTATTTAACTATTTTATTTGCTTATTGTGTTTGGTAAATTTTTTTTATCACTTAAGTCTTGATGATTCATATCTTGAATTTAAGTTGGTTAATTTTTATTTTATTTTTATTTTTTTTTAAAATTTGTTATGTTTGGTAAATTGTGTTTTACACTTACGTTTGGATATTTCATAACTTGTATTTAAGTTGTTTATATCTTGTATTTAACTCTTTTCTTTTAATATTTTGTGTTTTGTGTTTATACGTGTTTTGTTTTCAACTTAGGTTTTGATCTTTTATCAATACCTTAAGTTGTAAATATTCACATTTAAATAGGTCCATATGCAATTGACATACAATTATTATAAGTTATTCATACTTATGATACATAATTTTATTTTAAAAACTAAAAATCTAAGTGCTCAAGATCGTACATAACAATGTGATGCCATAATACATTTATAAAAGCACTATACACTTATCCAATACATGATCATAATGACATCCCATAAAAATAAAATTTCTATCCCTATGATTCTTTTTGATGTGTATCTAATGAAGTAGGCATATACTATCTAGTCATACTACACCTACATCCATGAGATAAACACAAGTGCAAAATGAACTAGCAATATAAAATATAACAAAATCCTGACAAACAAATATACATCAATATCCATATTCTGATCAACATATAACATCTAACATCATAGTGGTAAAAAGTAAATGAGCATCACAAAACAATATTAAGAGTCCATATGAAATAATACATGAGAACAAATTAATGTCACATATATATCTCAAAATAAATAGTTTTATATATCAAGATAATATGGGCAACTCATAAACATAATGAAAATGTGGAGATACACGATATGATATCAGCTTTGGCTCACCCCATATCTTGAATGACTATGATCTAATATTTGTATTGTGTTTAGTATTGTGATGGTGGTGGCCATGGTGGTGATAAACCCCTCACTACCCATTATGGATCTGATTATGCCACTAAATGCTCTGACACAGTAGTGTACTGGGACATGAAAGTGTTGTTAGTTTGTTATTTCTATGAGTACTATCTATAAGTGGATGCCCTATCCCCTGATGGAACCATTACCTCATACAAACTATGATAATAGGTGATATCATCATTTGCACATAAGACATTTTCCTTTACATGTAATGCATCATCCTTGTGTGTAATCATGTCGACCAATGATATATACATAGCACCATCTAATATAAGATATCAAGCCTCATCTAGCTCCCCATGGATCCTTTGTACATTTACCTAAGATCTATCCCACTTGCCCATGACTCTTAGTAACTCTACATCCAAAATTATCAATTATGCTTGAACCTTAGTCAATTGAGATTTTACCCCTATCAGCTAAGCCAACACCACTCTCAATGTGGTAATATATGATTCTAGCTTGATGGTCTCACCCAAGGATATAAATAACTAAACTCTAACTATGACACATCCTGTTCTAAGCTTGTTATCTCTAAAAAACACACTATGATCTTGTTTTGTATGCTATTGATGTGTGCTTAATCCTCCATGGATCTCCCTATGTCATAAGGCCTGAACACCATTGTAATTATACAAACATCCATGTCTATGCTAGAGGTCCCAAAATCTCATGTCCTTGTATAATGGACCAAGTCCCCACCTGATGACTTGGACATATTTTTATCTATTTGAGGACCCTATCCTCCATATCCATCTCCATCTCCATCTTTGTCACCACCTTATACAAAATGGAGTTATAACCACTATTATACTATATGTTACATAAGCATCTAAAGGACCTATCGTGCTAGTTGCTACCCTATAACTTGGATGATATAAATGGGATTACCTATGATATCACCAATTGAACAAGAACTTATCCTTGTATCTATGCCAATACCTATGCCTGATTCCCATCCCTACTATAACTCTCATGTTCTACCTTGGTTGTTAGTGATAGGGTCTAGTCAATAGGATGGGTCAGAAGCCTACCCACCATGTTGTATAAGAATATTTCACATTGGGATCTATGACCTCACCTACATAATCCCATACTATATATTATAACATATCAAAAAATGTAATGGCTTGGGTATTAGTACTAGTATCCCCATTCTCTAATCTCCTATGTAATATGTGTAGAATAGTGGGGCCCATCTGACACATCCTACTAGAAGCTAAACCATTGCTGCAAGTGATCTGGCATATATCTCTCCATAATTAAATCATGATGACTTGTGATGTATCAATGTGTTAACATATACTAAAATACGACACTATACTCTATCCAACCAAACTATATCACCAAGTATAATTACTGGATAAATTCATCATCTAGCATCTTGTTGATGTCATTCCTATAAAAGTATAAATATCCTTAATGGAATTATATCTCCACTTCTACTTAGACACAACCATAAGACACAATATACTTAGGTCCTCACTCAAAATAATGCTTGATAGATTAACCTATAATGATGCATTAGCATTCCCAGACCTAGAGTAGAGTGTCATGTCCAATATTATACCTTCGCTGATATGTGATCATGTGTAAATTCCTATACAAATAAGCTAATATAACTAGACCCCATGCAAATCATGTAGTGAAATATAACATATCTCACACTACTATGATGAGGATAATTTGGAAAAATCATCCCCTCTTATCAGGCATTAAGAGGTTGTTAATAATATCCATCAAGATCAGTATCTCTTGAGGTACTATAACTTGTGGTGGAGGTGGTGTCACTCTTGAAAAAATTACTAGAGGAAAAGCTAGGCCCTCTAAAACATCATTGTCAATGGACCCCTCTATAATTATAAGGTCTATCACTCCAATCAATTCCTCCAAAACTAATATCCTAGCCTCTAGAATATAATAGATCCACCGACTCCAAATTGACACTCAAAAAATATTGTTTACATCCTCTAATGTCATGGTGGCCTCTATAATAGGCATGTGGAATGTCAAAGTCTCTAAATTCTAGTGCTCTGCTAGTGTTGACAAGTATGCATGATCCACTTGAATCATCAATAATTAGGCTATGTATCATAAAGCTACTACCTCTAAAATCCCATAATCTCATTTGTCATAATGTCGAGCTTATGTACTACTCATGACCACCACTCATGCACTATCATGACTCCCACACACTCCTACATATCACAAACCAAATAGAATCAAGCTAGTCACTTTTCTATTTTTCTTTTAGTTGATTTAATTATCATTTTTTTCTAGTTTTGGGCATAGAATTACAATATTATATCTTAGTTTCTCATTTATATTATGTTATTTACCATTTTTGTCTACCTAATTATTTTACTTCACAACTTCATCATTCTATAGATCATCTTCACCACTCTTTAGGGTAATCCCACCATTTTTGTTCTTAGGTTTGTGACTTCATTGCTACATAGGTTGATCCCAGCATTTGGTAAGATGACCTTGATATTTTTATCAAATTCATCATTTATGTGCATTATGTTGTTTGTTCAATGATTTCATCATTTAACTAGTGATATAAATATTTGATTATTGACATTGCCATTTCTCAACAATCCCACTATTTATGTGATTGATTCTAAAATATGCGATATCATCGATACAGTGATATTCATTAATTTTGATGATTTCATTGATTATATTACAAGTTCACCAATTTTGTGGGAAATTGTTATTTGTGTCAGTGAATTCATCATTTTCTCTCTTTCAAAAATGGTGAATTCACCAAATTTATATCTTTTACCTAGAATTAAATGTAATTAATGACCAATTAAAAAATAAAAAAGTACCTACCATTGCCCCACTCCCTGGTGGTCATTGTTAATCTTGAACATACTCCTCAAGATGTTTTTAGTGAGGGATATTAGCCATTTTCCTTGTCTCTCTCATAAACAAATATTAGAGTTCTGAATTGTAATATTGGAGGGTAAAAATTAATAGTTTTCACCTTCCATGGGTGAATTTATAGTCACAATTTTGAATTTTTACCCCTGGACTTGTTTACGATAATTTTTATTCCTAAAAGGCTCATTTTCACCTCGTTTACCCATTATTTGAACCATTTTATTATAATTACCCCATTTTCATATTTTTCTACTAAAACACATTTTTATTTATTCTATTTATGGACTCATCTATCAAATATATATTTTATACTCTCCCCTCATTCATCTCCTAAACAATGTTTGGGGAATTTTTGTTGATCTTGGCTCATTTTTAAAGCAATTGGATACTCTCTATTATTTTTTAGTTTGTGTTTGCATGTTTCATTGAAAGTTTGTTTGTTTCCCTTTTTTGTTGTCACCTCAACTTAATCCACCATGTTGATAGGGGCATCATCATGGTTCTTCCTATTACATAATTATACCGTAGTATATCTAATGACATACAATACCAGTCCCATCATGGTTCTTATTATTGATGTGATGTTTTCATTTATTTAATATATTTGGGTTTAGTCTTTATGTATGTTATGAGATTGTTGTCATGGTCATTTATATCATGGTACATATTGTATTAGTGATATATCAAAAACCCAAATGTTAGAACTCTAACTTGTAATGCTATAATAAGAGCTCTCTTATCTACTATCCCCCAACCAAGTCATCATGTACCTATCCATCATTTATCATAATGAACATCTACCCTACTAGGGAAAACCATTTAGATCGATCAATGATCAAATATACCCTACTAGGGCAACTATTCAACTCAAATGATCAAATATGCCTTACTAGGGAACCTTATTATCTATAAATTAGGACCCCCCATTAAGGGGCCAGTTTATTTCTATTTCTTCCATCTCTTTTTGAGATCTCATGTTGATATTTCATCCTAACCTTCCCTCTCGTGGGGCATCATGGGTGATTATTTTTTTGGATAAAATTTTCAAATTATTTTTAAAATTTTTATTATTATTTGAAAAGATGTTATTTTTCCTAGTGTCTCACAACACCTTCTTGAATAGGGGTAAAATTTATACATTCAGTTCTCACCACCACCATGTCAAAATTACAAGTCTAAATGACTTACTATAATAATGCAAAAATTAGACCAAAACCATTAAAACACTCTGATCCATCTACACACATCGTGTGTAATTCTTAATTCATGTTAATATATTCATAATTAGGGAATTATCCTATATGAAATAATTATCTTCTTCTAATCCATCTCTAGTCAAATTACAACCTAGGCAAATTGATGTTTTCTACCAATAGTGCATGTCAATTAATCAAATTCTAAGAATTACAAAAAGCCTAATGAAATTTACTTAACTAATTAAATACAATTAAATGCCTAAGTTAAAAATCAATATAAAATTAGTTAATATATAATTAAAAAAAAAAAAAAACTCAACAAATATTTAAAAAGTTGACATCATGACATAAGAAATCACAAAGTCAAAAATGAAAGCCATGCTTAATCAATGTAACACATATATGATTTTTACAAGCCATGATATTAATTTCTCTATTATTCTAAATATTAATTGGAAAACTAATTACATTTGGTCTCCAAATTTGAGTCAATTTTGGGCCACACATCTTGATCTTGAGATAGATGGTCCATATCATTTCAGCCAAGCTATAATATCAAGGCCATAATTTTTTTCTATCAATATTTTATGTGTAAATAATTAATGACAAAATATTATTAAAAGCTTCACCATTACCCCATTGTAATTGATCAAATCCATTGGTGGATGATGAGAGATGTTATTGGAATAAAAACACGTATTAACAAAGACTCCTATATCCACAAATTGAGCCCAAGCATTTGCAAAATAGTTACTATATGGAGTCTTCAAGGAAGGTGAATGTATTATTCATCTTCTTATAATGATTTCTTTGTTTAGTGATTCTAGCTCACCCTAGGGAGCAAACATATAGTGTTAGTTCTTGAATTCATTTTGGTTTTCATTCTACTAACATTGTAGTAACCCTCTTTGTAATCTTATTCTACATTATTTCCTAGACAATTGTGTTTAGACTTGGATGATATTGTTGATGATATTATCTATTCTCCAATGTAAGTGTCAGTGCATTATAAAGACTCCAATTTATGACAATTTTTTATATGTATGAGTCAGCCTATTATGTTTCATTAGTGCTTCTATGAGGATATTTAAAAAAAAAAGAGGTATAAATATAAGTGAAATCCAACTCATTATTCATATATAAAATACCAAGTAATCACTTGATCAAGCTCATTCAATTAATTGCATAACTAAGTTATACTACCTTATTCTACCCTATTTTTATATCAGTCATAGGAGTAGTTATATTATAGGTTTAAAGAATTCAAATAATAATCCATGAGTAGTATTTATCAATACAATCTAGATCACTACATGTACTTGAATATATCATACTAAACCATTATTTACACATAAACCAACACATAGGGATAAATAAATATGTTTGAGGTCCTCTTCAAAGTATTGTCTATGTAGATAGTGCTCATTAACAAAGCGATCTTTGAGGTCCTCTCAAATTTATGATCCCACTAACCAATTTTCAGAAAGTGACAAGACATAATAGGGGGATCTAGTCTTTTGAGATATATTCTAATATAAATAACCTTTGTGGATGATCTAAACACATAATAGAAAAAGGAGATAGAAAACCCGTAAAGACATAAGTGGATTTTTTAGTAAATAGTCAATACTTTGTATAGGATAAATGCATTTAAACACAAAAAATAGTGCCAATGCAAGTGTCCACAAGGTGATGCAAGGGTCTGTGATGATAGAAAACTAATTTTCAAAATATGATGAATGGATAAAAACATTCATAAAGTGTATTTATACACCTAAATTAATTAGATATGCTTATGCATCAATGTATAAACTAAGTAAAATTTATCCTTTGTATTGTTATTATCATAATATTGAATGTTGTACTTTGTATATTTGGCATATGCTTAGATTTAGTATTTCTTATTATAATATGAATAGAATCTAAATTCATTAATTGGTATATTTTTTAGGGTAGCTTACTCATTTATTGATTAAGCTACTACATTATTAATAATTATTTCCAAAAATGGTTAAACAATAATGTACATGTCATTGAAGTATGTATATAACATATTGAATGTGAAGCATGCAAGTGTCATATCTAGTTAGATCTAGCAATGAGTCATGTAGTAAATTAACCATCTCCAAAGTAGAATACATAATAAAAGTGCATCATAGAATCAATAATTAAGCTCAACACGAACACCATAAAATTTCATGCAATGTCACACAATATCAAGGGTCACATACAATCGACATGTATTTTTGTAATAAACAATGCCAAGCGAAACATGCAAAGGATATTTATAATGTTGAAAAAAAGAGACATATTCAAATGTCACACTATTTAACCTTAAATATAGATGAATTAATATATTTTAGGGTTAATAATATATAAATGAATAAGCACAAGGATGATAAATAGATCTATAATAAGTCAATTAATTTGAAAACTTAGATAAATACTATTCTCAATTTATAATACTAAGATATGATAAAACTAAATAGTACATCTATTGATTGATATTGTAATAAATTGGAAATAAGATTACTTGGTTGGTTTATTGTACACATGTGGATCTAAGATAAAACAAGCTAGAAGTAGACTAGATCATGATCCTATATCAATCATCATATTCTATAATTTTGTATTTTGTGGCCTTAGATGCTTGCATCAGACACATATAATTACGTCAAAATTGGTATCTGAGTTATATGTAAGTGTCTAATAAATAATATTGACTATATCTAAGTGTGATCTCTAGGACCCTTCTGAGTTTTTTTGTCACTTTTTCTTTGTTATGTATAGATCATGCACATTCTATCATTCTTTGTAAAATTATTAAACCCTATATTTCTCAATCTTAGGGTGGTTATGAGGAAAATGGGTTAGTGGGCATATAATTTTGATATTCCCCAAGGATACCTCTATCAATGGGTGCTACCTATATAGCCAATACTTTGAATATGGCCTTAGAAGTTGGTTTTTGTGTGCATAAGGATATAACATGTGATATGTAAGTATATAGAGTGACATAGCTTGTGACTTGGAAGATATGGTTTATGGAATGAGACTTCATTAAATAAAACCTATAGATATATTATCCCTATGACTGATATTTAAATATAAATAAATAGGGAGCTTTGCTCATTTGAATGTTTTATTTGATTATTTTGGTAAGTTTCCTTATGAGTTGCTAGGTTTATGTTAGGTAAGGAATGTATGAGGGTTGATATTATATATGCCAATCCATTTTGAGAATATATCACATTAAATAACTTAGACTAACCATAAAGAAATGATACAATTACAAATTTTATGACTTTAAGGAACTAGACACTTAGTTTGGCACATGACACTAACATCAATATAGGCATCTGATTGGGATGCAAGTGTCCAAAAAGATGGACAATACCTTGAGTTATTGATTAAGGTATATTATCTATACACCTTGGTTATTTTTTTTAACCACTTGGGTTAATATGTTAGTTTGTTTTTATGGGCTTAGCTATTTTATGCTACTCGATGCTTGTGGTTTTTCCCACCCCATATTTTCTTAGGTGGATCTTTTGCCTATTTAATAGGACTATCATGTATTATTTAATATGTTAGTTAATTTTATTTCTCAATCTCTTAATTGAATCTAATATGGTATCAGAGCTTGTAATTTAGGAAGGTTGGGAGGAAGCTTATGAAGCAAGAAACAAGCAGTCTTGTTAAGGAAGAGCATGAAGTACTTGGTGGAGAGCCTTGAAGAGATTTTGTTCCCTTGTGACTAGAGTTAAAACCAATAATTAGGAAAGAATCATTAGGAGACTTGTCTTAGCAAAGGAAAAGTGGTAGGAGGTAGTACAAGAGGCTCACATGTCCGTTTTTATTTTTATTATGTTTTATAGGTGGCCGTTTACATTCATTTTGAAAAGTGACTATATTTTCATTTAGGAACTACTTTTGGCAAGTGAGGGGTCTAAAAATTTATATTTTTTTAGAGGAGATGATAGGAACTAATGAAGTTCAATTTAGCTAAGTATTTCTCTTAGAATCTGCATATGAAATTTTATAGGTAGGTAAATTTTCTAATTAGCCGATTATTTCTATGAAAATTTTAATCTAAAGTTTTATTATTTCAATTAATTTAAATTTTTTAATTGAAATAATTCAAAACTTTTGTTTATAAGGGTTATTGGGGACTTACTGGTGACTAATTATCTTGGATAAGTTCTAGAAGGTAAAAAATTAACCATTTTTTGGGTTTTTAATCTAGATGTTGAAAAAAAAAAGAAAATTTTAAATTAGAATTGTAGATATCCAAATAAAATTATTTTGTCTATTTTTTGGTGTTTTTAAAGATGAAAAATTTAAAATTTCCTAAATGGTGTGGTGTTTTTTGTTGAAAACTAGAGGCATTGACCAATTTGTGATTTGAGTCCATGGGTAGGAGGAATTTTATGTAAAGTCATTATAGTTTTTTATTATATTCATTTTTTTTAAAAACTAGGTCAAATGGCTAGTTTACAACACCTCTTGTTCTCAGATTCACAAAAATTAATAGGCAAAAATTTTAGTTTATGGAGTCATAAGGTTTTGATAATATGTGACTATCATAACCTTGATCAAATAGTGCTTGATAAAGATCAAATACATACCACTTGTTATGATGACTATGATAAATGTCATAGGGAATCTCTTAGGTTGTTAAAATTATTACTAGTAGATAATCTAATCTTAGAGATTAGAAATGCAACCATTGCATCATTTTTGTGGACTAGTCTTACTTTTAAATACCAAGCATATGAAGTCAGTAGGGTATTTTATTTGAAGAATTTATTGTTTTATACTAAGATGTGGGAAGGTGGCTCCATTTTTGAGCTTTTGTTATAGATCAAAGATATTAGTGATTAGTTGAAGGCTATGCAGAAGCCTATTGATGAGTAAGTTTTGATTAATATAGTTATGCTACATCTTCCACCTTCATTTGAATCATTTTTGGAGTCATTACACATGATTTATAAAACACAGACTTTGGACTTTGAAAAGTTATCCACATTACTATTGTAGAAGGAGAGACAACAGGAGTAGATAATTTTGTCTACATCTATTTCTATAAAGAGCACATTCTTCATCAAGGGAAAGGGTAAGCAGTTTGCTAAAACTACTTGTTATCCAATAGAAACTTCATAAGTAAGTGGTTATAATAAGATATCTAAGTGGAAATGTTTTTACTATAAGCAATTTGGTCACCTTAAGAAAGACTGCAAGAAAAGATAATAGGATATGGCTAACCCTAGAAATAAAGCTCATCATGAGAATGTAGTTGAAAGTGAAGGCCATGAATCATCTCCTAATTTTGCTTTTATGGCTTCCAGTGGTAATTCTATAGTAGATCGATCTTGGTACTTTAATTGAGGGGAATCTCACCATTATACATGCTATAAGGACTGGTATGTGGATTTTATTGAAAATTATAGTAATAATGAATCTATATCTTTGGGAAATGGTAGGATTCATTTTGTGAAAGAATATGATAATGTTTAGATCATTTTAATGGTGCAATTCAATGTACATTTAATAATGTTAGGTATGTGCCTGATATGAACAATTTTTTTTTTTCCATTAGTGAGATCACTTTAAAATATTATTTTGTTGTAAATTTTGAAGGATAGCAATGTTTATTCACTACCATAGATAACAAGATGATTGATATTGGGATTGGTGAGAAAGGATTATATAAGCTTATAGATCCATAAAGGGCAAAGGAACATGTACTTGCAGTGGTTAATAACACAAGTTCACTATGGCATGAAAGGTATGGGCATTTGAATTTCTAGTATTTGACTACATTGAACAAGACTAAGATGGTTAAGGGTATTCCTTCAATCTGGGATAGTCATTATGTATGTACTAGATGTTAGTTGGGGAAGCAAGTTAGACATTGATTTGATGTTGGTAAAGATTTAAGAGCTAAGGGAGTATTGGATCTGGTACATGCAAATTTACATGGTCCAATGTAGATACCTACCCCTTTCGAAGCCCATTATTTTATGTTTCTATTTAATGATTTATCTAGGAAAAAGTGGGTATATTTTATAGTGAATAAATCTAATTGTTTTTCTAGCTTCCTTGATTTGAAAGCTATGGTTGAAAAATAGGTGGGAAGGTTATTGAAATATCTTAGAATGAATAATGGGGGTGAGTTCACCACCAATCAATTCAAGGAGTTTTATGCTACTAAAGGCATACATAGATAGTATACTACCCCTTACACTCTGTATCAAAATAAAGTTGTGGAAAGGTAAAATAAAATGGTGATGGACATGGATTTCTATATGGTCCAAAGCAAAAATATCCCATATAGATATTAGGTAAAATTAGTGAATACAGTGGTGTACATCCTCAATAGAATTCCTACAAAATCATTGGATAATATGACTCCAAAGGTTAAACTCTAGATGTAAGTGCTTTCTAAATTTTTGGTTATGTAGCTTTTGTAGTTATTCCTAGTCTAAAGAGAAGTAACTTGGATGAGAAAAGTAAAACATACATGTTGGGTAAAGTGAGTAGTCAAAGTCATATAGATTACTTGATGTTTCTACTAACAAAGTTGTGGTAAATAGAGATGTCATAGTAAATGAATAGATTCCCTACTTCACAATTAGTTCAATTTCAAATATTGAATCATTATGATGCAAGATCTCAAACAGTGCAGTCTAAAACTTCCTTAGCTGTGCGCTCTGATACCAAATGATGTAGGTGACCCTCATATTGCAATTCACCTTTACTCAAAACAAAATGACGACCTTGCAGAGTCCATAGATTTTCCTTTCTCTTGCACAGTCCGCAGCTTCAAGCCTATAGAGTCCGTAGCTTCAAGCCTGCAGAGTCTGTAATTTTGCACCTGCAGAGTCTATAGTTATGAACATATAGCCAACAACCTTACGCACAGGAATTTCTCTAATCTCTCCATCACTGTGTTCACATAATCAATTGGAATCTTCTCACTCATTCATAAAATCTTATACTCTACACAGCAGTCCATCACTAACAAAACTCAAACTGCTTGGTCTAATAATAGACCCTACAAGTAAGTATCTAGTAATAATCGGCTACCCAGACAAGAAAATGCAATACCTTCAATTGCCCATCCTGTTGTCTATGATCTACATGCTGCACCTTGGTTACTATCTTTTCTAGCCAATAACAACCTTTTAGAATGGCCTTTGGGAGTGTGATAAACAATAGTCTCGTTCGACTCAGCTCCAAATCTCTTTGTTGTTCGTGCAGGTTTGCACTCTTACTTCCTCTTATGCCATTTCTTTGTTGCACCGTGTAGTGTGATTTTTTGCTCATTCCAGGCTTTGTCGTATTGACTCGCTCTTGCTCTAAGAGTGATTTACCTTGGCACCTGTGAGAGGAGGTCCCCTGCTTATCAGTTCTAGTGTGACTCTTTAATGTGGCTTTAAAAGCCTTTTAAAAGCAAACATGTCATACTATTCATTTACCAATTTTATATTCTATCCACGTCTTAGTTTATCAACAACATTCACCCACAAATCAAAGCCTACATTCACAATAGACACTCGACAACATATAATGTAGACCACATTCCATATCTTCTAAAATTTGGAGACCACATTCCACGTAGGTTCTGCCTTGCTCTATCTGGATCTCCTACTTCGATCTCTCACATTCCCCGCATGTCAAACACTTCATGGAAGATCTAGTTTTCCACGTACTCAGTAACATATGATAGAAACTCACACCAATGATTAGATATTCAGAAATCAGAATTGAAAGAATATAGAACATACCAATGATCAAACAATTATATTCTTTGATCTACAAACAGTCTTTTACAACAGGATACACGCTTCATTAATATTTACCAAAAAATATATCTAGTGTTTGTCTGCATATTTCAAACCTCTACTGACTCCTTCTCTCTCTAAAAGAGATCCTCCTCCTCCTTCTTCTTACATCTCTTCCCTTGAATGAGAAGTCTTTTCCTCGCCTCTACGTTCCTCTCATCCTCCTTCTTTTCCTCTTCTCTCCTCTAAAGGAGATTCTCCTTCTCTTTTTTTTTCTTCTTCTACATACCTCTCCTTCTCTTCTAAGTCCTGCTCTCTCCTCTTCTTATCCTCTTACAGTCACCATACATGGACGAAAATAGATCAAATAATTTCAAATTTGTTTTGATCACCAAATCGCCAACTGGACAGCCCTCTCTAACTTCTATGCCCAACTTGGGCACTAAGACCAACAAGAAAGATTACAATTTTAACCAATATACTGATTTGGAGAAGATTTATCTCCACTAATATCTTACGGTTGAAATATTTCAACCACTCCCCTCTTTTTCTCAATAGCCCCAACATTTACCTTTTACCTTTATTTTTTTTTACAATTACTTCTCCTTATAAAACAATGTGGAGGGAAAATAATAATTGGACTTTGAATTTAATCATCCCAACGTGACCATATCTTGCCAAGAAAAATGAATGTAGATGCTCCTACATCATACTCTCCCTCTAGAAATAATTTGAACCTTAGTTCAAATGAAATGCTTCCTCCATGCATTACTCTCCACTATATGCCTGGATCCCAAGGTCTTGTTGCCAATACCAATGCTTGTGTTTGTCTTTGGTGGTCTTTGTCCTTCATTTTGCTTTTCTTCTTCTTTAGATATGTCCTTATTCTCATCTCCTTCTCAGCTGACATCTCTCGCTTCCATGCTTCTTCATCTTCATATATGTCTTCAAGATCTTCTTGTTGTTCTTCTTGTTTCGTGAGCTTCTTCAATGACTCATGTATGTCATTCATTTTAGCAACCTTCATACCTACATACAAAACATTCAAAGCCACCTTAGAATCAAAATTTTTAGGCCATGAAGCCTCTTGGCTACCTCGATGTTCTTGCTTCTTGATCAAAATTGTCTTGGCCTCTTTGCTTTGCTCTTTTCTTGCTTCAGTCTTCCCAATGGTGTCTTCACCATGGCTTATACCTTCATTCATCTTTCTTGAATGACCAAACAGCTCCTCCAACATCTTCAACTCTTCCTTTAGTGAGATCTCATCTATCTCACCATCTTGATCAAACTTGGGTCCTTCTTTCTTAAGGATTACTTGCCCTTCACTAGCCTTACTCTTCATCTTATCCTTTCTTGAGCTATCTTCATACAAACCAAATTCTTCAATATACTCATCAAATACAATTGAAGCACCCTTACCTTGTGTTTCCTTGCTCTCTTCAACTTCTCTTTGAAGCCATCTTGTTGGGAATTGCTTTGCTGCATACTCTCCCCTTTCCTCATCATCCATCTTCTAGGAACTCTCTCCTTGATGCATATTAGTCCACACAGCCACTTTCCATTTTTTATTTCTCATGGAAATATCATTATAGGATTCAAAATCATCATCATAAACCATTTGCTTACCTTTTACCTCTTTGGTATACTTCTCAGGCGTCCTGTCTTCATGGAATGCCTCTTCCATACTCACCATCTTTCCTTCATTCTCTTGGTTGCTGGAATCACCTTCAATCCTCTTCCATTGACTTCTTGGTGTTGTTACCTCAACACTCACATCGTCTCTCTTTTCCTTCTTAGGCACCCATACTTGTTTCTCCTTCTTATCATTTGTATTCTCAAACCATGTAGGCATCCTGCATCCATGCTCTTGTACCAGCACTTCCTGTAGCTTGGGAATTTTCTTCTTCCACCATTTAGGCATCACATATCCATGGTTAATGGGAAACTTCACCTTTCTCTTTGATTCTCTAACATGCATATCAGTAGTTTCATGCTTATAAGAAAAATAAATTTTTGAACTCACCTTTTCCTCCTTAATGGGCTACTCCATTAGTTCTTTGACTTGCATAACTTCTTGATTATCTATCCTTTCTTTTTCTTTTATGCTTGGCTGTTATTTTTCATCTTCTTGGCATTCAATGGCATCATGGAAGTCATCCTCATCTTCCATCTCTTCTCTTGCTTGTAGGGGTTCCTCAACACCTTCCTCATGCATTAACCAATGCATCTCTTCTTCTTTATCAATAGCAGTAAAATTACTTCTCTTTCTTGCACATTCACTTGTGCATTTGGTGTCTTCTCTTGCACCAATATCTTCATTCTTCAAGGCCTTTCTCTTGACCTTCATAAGGCTGCTCATACCTACATTTACCCATGAAAAAACAACATTAGATACAAAAACAAGAGACCATAATGTCTCCATGAGTGTCCTCTTAATGGACATTCTCATCTTTCCAAGTGCTCTTCCTGGCACTTTATCTTTTTTTTCTTCTTTACTCTTGTTCTCCTCAATGAGAACCTTTTTCTCCACCTCTTTCTCATCTTGTTGCTCACTTGGCAATCTTCTCATCCTCTTCAAGCCTTTGTGGGCTTCTCTCTTCTTGGCAATCTCATTTTGCCTTCTTTTCCTCTTCATTAGGAGATCTATTAACCACTTTAACCTCCTCCTCATTGGCCATATCCATGTTTGCCTGTCCATCTGCATCCAAGACTCATATTCATCTTTAATCTTATCTAATTCTCTCTTCAAACTAGCAATTTGTTTATCAATCTCAATACTATCCATACCTTTCTTCTTTTGGATGCTTGCTTTCTTCTTGGTGCCTGCATGTACCTTGTTGCTCTACTCTTTTCTCAGCAATATTTCCATCTCTGAGATCTTCACCCAAGTCTTTTCCACCTTGGTCTCTTGATCCCTTTAGGGCCTCACCTAGGTATTTTGCACCCTAGTCTTTTGGTCCACTTGTCTCACCGAAGCCTTTCTCCTTGACTGGTCTTTTGACAATCTCCTTAATCTCACCTAGGCCTTTTGCATCCTAGTCTTTTGATCCTTTTCTTAATCCTACATCAATTTATTTATACAACACTACAACAAACACAAATCACAATCCAAACTTACCTTGCTTTAGATCTTCCTCTTGAGCATTCACTTGCTCCCTTACTTTTGAGCTCTCCAAGCTTCTCTTCTCAATTCTTCAAACTCCATCCTTTACCTCACCTAAGTCTATTTCACCTTAGTCTTTTGGAAAAATATCCAAGATTCTTCTTAGATCTTCTCCTTCTTCTTGAGCAATTCACTATGCTCTTCTTCTAGAGCTTCTCTTGGCTCTTTACTAAGCCTTCCTTGGCTTCTTCTCCTCTTAAGCATAAATGGCTTGACTGTCTTGAACTTGAAACTTCTTCACTTGATTGCTTCTCAACACAATGACTCAAATTAAATAGCAAAATTATTCATACCTTTTCTCAAAAAATCCCAAGAGCTTCAAGCTTTGATACCAAATGAAGCAAGATCCTAAACAGTGTAGTCTAAAACTTCCTTAGTTGTGTGCTCTGATACCAAATGATGCAGGTGACCCTCATATTGCAATTCACCTTTACTCAAAACAAAATGATGACCCTGCAGAGTCTGTAGATTTTCCTTTCTCCTGCACAGTCCATAGCTTCAAGCCTGTAGAGTCCATAGCTTCAAGCCTGCAGAGTCCATAGCTTCAAGCCTGTAGAGTCTGTAGTTATGCACCTATAGAGTCTGTAGTTATGAACCTATAGCCAATGACCTTATGCACAGGCATTTCTCTAATCTCTCCATCACTATGTTCACATAATCAATTGGAATCTTCTCACTCATGCATAAAATCTTATACTCTACATAGCAGTCCATCACTGACAAAACTCAAACCGCCTGGTCCAATAATAGACCCTGCAAGTAAGTATCCAGTAATAATCGGCTACCCAGACAAGGAAATGCCATACCTTCAATTACCCATCCTGTTGTCTATGATCTACACGCTGCTCCTTGGTTACTATCTTTTCTAGCTAATAACAACATTTTGGAATGGCCTTTGGGACTGTGATAAATAATAGTCTCGTTCGACTCAGCTCCAAATCTCTTTGCTATTTATGCAGGTTTGCACTCTTAATTCCTCTTATGCTATTTCTTTGCTGCACTGTGTAGTTTGATTTTCTTCTCATTCCAAGCTTTGTCTTATTGACTCGCTCTTGCTCTAAGAGTGATTTACCTTGGCACCCATGAGAGGAGGTCCCCTGCTTACCAGTTTTGGTGCAACTCTTTAACATGGCTTCAAAATCCTTTTAAAAGCAAACATGTCATACTATTCATTTACCGGTTGTATATTCTATCCACGTCTCAGTTTATCAACAACATTCACCCACAACTCAAAGCTTACATTCTCAATAGACACTCGACAACATATAACACAGACCATGTTCCATATCTTCTAAAATTCGGAGACCACATTCCACGCAGGTTCTGCCTTGCTCTATCTGGATCTCCTACTTTGATCTCTCACATTCTTCGCATGTCAAACACTTCATGGAAGATCTAGTTTTCCACGTACTCAATAACATATGACAACAACTCACACCAGTGATCAGATATTTAGAAATCAGAATTGAAAGAATACAGAACATACCAACGATCAAACAATTATATTCTTTGATCTACAAATAGTCTTTTACAATAGGACACACGCTTCATTAATATTTACCAAAAAATATATCTAGTGTTTGTTTGCATATTGCAAACCTCTACTGACTCCTCTCTCTAAAAGAGATCCTCCTCCTTCTTCTTACATCTCTTCCCTTGAATGAGAAGTCTTTTCCTCTCCTCTGCGTTCCTCTCATCCTCCTTCTTTTCCTCTTCTCTCCTCTAAAAGAGATTCTCCTTCTCTTTTTTTTTTCTTCTTCTACATACCTCTCCTTCTCTTCTAAGTCTTGCTCTCTCCTCTTCTTATCCTCTTACAGTCACCATACATGGACGAAAATAGATCAAATAATTTCAAATTTGTTTTGATCACCAAATCACCAACTGGACAACCCTCTCTAACTTCTACGCCTAACTTGGGCACTAAGACCAACAAGAAAGATTACAATTTTAACCAATATACTAATTTGGAGAAGATCTATCTCCACTAATATCTTATGGTTAAAAGATTTCAACCACTCCCCTCTTTTTCTCAACAGCCCCAACATTTACCTTTTACCTTTATTTTTTTTTACAATTACTCCTCCTTATAAAACATTGTGGAGGGAAAATAATAATTGGACTTTGAATTTAATCATCCCAACGTGACCATATCTTGCCAAGAAAAATGAATTTAGATGCTCCTGCATCACATTATTTTATTCTAATGAATATATTATATGTTGTGGTTTGAAAGTTGAGTAGGATTCTAGTTCATCAGTGGAATCACATTCTAGGTAGGGAATTGATGTAGGTCATTAAGAGGTTCCAACAAAACAACCAAAGAATCCAAAGTGGTATTCTACCACTATGGAAGCACTAAAGGAGGGAGACTTTCCACAAAGTGTGGAAAGAAAAATATTGAGATCAAGAAAGTAGTTTGGTAATAGAGGTGAGCATGAACATCTTTCTTTAACAACTATTGTTTCACATGTATTTGATCCTAATTAATTTTCAAAATCCAAAGGGAATCATGATTGGGAATCAACCATACAATTAGAATATGATTTGTTGATGAAAAATAAGATTTAGGAGCTCTTGGAGCTACCACCAAGAAAGAAATACATTGGTTGTAAATGCATTTAAAATATAAAATGCAAAGTAAATGGTTCCATAGACAAACACAAAGCCAAAATTGTTGAAAAAAGTTGTGAAAAAGAGTAAGGGGTTGATTATGATGAGACTTTTTCTCATACTACAAAGATGGTTACTTTTCATTTGATTGTTGCTATTACTACTTAGTTTGGATGGTAGGTGCACCAAATGGATGTCAAGAGTGCTTTCCTAAATGGAGATTTGGAGGAGGAATTTTACATGGTTCAACCAAAGGGTTTTTAGGTTCCTAATAAGGAACATCTTGTTTTTAAGTTGATCAAGTCCTTATATGGGCTTAAGCAATCTCCTTGAGCCTAGTATATGTAGGTAGATACTATAGACACCAATATCATGTCAACCCCCCCTTGGTCCATTTCTAAATGTTAACACTCCTAACCCACACTTGAACCCCTTTCACCTTAGACACCTCACCTAGACACCTCACCCTAAGACCATTTCTTAGCCTATGAGTCACCTTGAGACTAAGTCCTCCAAATCCTAACTACCCATGACCTATTCTCACCCCATTTTAACTCCTTAACCAACTTTCATGCCTCATAAGCTCGTGTTTTGATCATTTTCCAATGGAAAAGGCACTTGGCAGGTGGAGAAATGGGTAAAGGGATAAAAATAACCCTTTTACCTATTCTCTCTTCGCTGACGTAGGTCAACCCTCGGCCAATGCTAGTAGGATCACCGACGTTGATTACATAAGATAAGCTCTAAACATTGAGCTACCCCCACCTTCTCACACATTTGCATGCACATTTTGATTCAAGCACTAGAACTCGACTATCATTCTCTTGGCTACTGAAGCTCTACACAAGTCATTCTAGAGATTGGATTGAAACATTATACGAGGACCTCAACATCAGCCACAATAGGAATAATCCTTCTGACACCTCCGGTTCTTCATTTAATAGAGCTAAGAATTCTGGTTCTCATTTTAGTGTTTTAGAATACATTGTTAATTAGTTTCCATTTTATATTTCTAAATACTATCAAGAGACCTGACTTCTTCTGTGGAGGGGTTGAAAGGCCTTCCCCTTATTCTTACCCTCTTTTCACACCTATCCTCTACCTTACCCGTCCTCAGACCTCATTCACATTCCCACAACCTTGCACTAACCTCTAAATTCCCAAAAACTCTTCTGTCCATCACAAAAATATTCTAAAACCCATCCAAGGCCAACAGCCCCTACCGACATCGACAACCCAACCGACGTCAGCACCATTTACCCCACCAACCTTGGTAGACCAACCGACGTCGATGACTGTGTTCAGAACTAACAAACTAGAAAACCTATCCAAATAGCCCATAGACTAGACAAAAACCTTCAACCAACATTCTATCACATTCTGAGACTACAAAGAATAGGTACACAACATTCTACCTTTCCATTTCTTTAGTCTTTTATCATTTCCTTTTGTACAACACTTTTATTTTTAAACAGTGGACTATCATCCCTTACGGAGCTTCATGTTTTTGGGACCAAGCGCATAGCTTGGCAATCCACGATATCCTCTTCTAACATTTTCCTTATTTGAGTTTTATTCTTACTACAGGTGTTTCCTCCATAGCCAAAGAGGAGCTCCCACAAAGCTTGGATACGGTGTGCACTAAATCTGGGTAACATCAAACCCAAACCTCTTAACTTTAGTTTCTTCCTCTTCTGAATGAATTAGTGAAAATATAGAGAAACATATACATATCTTAGGGAGTTTCATTTCAAAATGTGTAACTATAAACCAAATATCTATGTAAAGGTCTATGGTGATGATATCTTGACTATCATTATATATGTTGATGATATAGCCATTACTATTGATTCTTAGTAGATGAAGGCTGACATTTGTTGTACTTTTGACATGATAGACTTAAGACTACTGAAATACTATTTAGGTGTTGATTTTTGGCAAGGTGATTATGTTATATTCATTTCATAAAATAAGTATTCCAAATCATTGATGGAAAGGTTTAAAATGATGGATTTTAATCCAACTCACACACCTATGGAAGTTGGAGCTAAATTTTCAACTGACACCACTTCACCTCTGGTCAATGAAACAATGTATGGGAAATGAGTGGGTAGTCTAATTTACCTCACTACCATTAGATCAGATATTTATTTTGTAATGAGTTTTATATCTCACTTCATGTCTAAACTATATAAAGTACATTGGTTAGATGAAAAATGGGTATTAATATATGTCAAAGGTACTCTTGACTTTGGCATACTATATGAGAAGTCTGTAGATTTTGAGATTTTAGGATATTATGAATCTAATTGAGTAGGATCAATAGATTCAAGAAAATATACAATAGGCTATGTATTCAATCTTAGTTTAGGAGTTTTATCAAGGAAGAGAAAACTACAAACTATATTGGCATTATCCTCAACGAAAGTAGAGTATAAATCTATGGTCAGTATAGGTCGTGAAATGATGTGATTAAATAAAATATTGGAGGATCATTAGTTTGAGTCATCAAAGCCTACTCTAGTTTTTTGTGACAACCAAAGTGTTCTAAAGATGGTGAAGAATCTAGTATTCCATGTCAAGATGAAAAACATTGAGGTTCACCATCACTACATCCAAAAAATGGTGATAAATGAAGATATCGATCTCTTCTACTACCCTACTATAGAGTAACCAGATTATATAATGACCAAACCACTTGGTACAAACAAGTTCACAACATTCAAAGATAAACTTGGTCTTATTTCTAGTTTATTCATTAAGGGAGGGTGTTAGCATATTATTGTAAATACCTTGGGTTATTAACTAAGGTATATTATTTATGCGCATTGGTTAGTTGTTTTAACCACTTGGGTTAATAATTTAGTTTGTTTTTATGGTATTAGCTATTTTATGCTACCCAATGCATATGGTTATTTACACACCCTATTTTCTCTTATGGCACTTTTCCCTATTTAATAAGACTCTCATGTATTGTTTAGTACACTGGTTAATTACATTTATCAATATTTTTGATGAATCTAATAGGTACATATCCACAACTTGTAGAGGGTGATAATAAACATGTTTAAACAATTTTACAAATCATATAAGGCCTGATAATTATAATAACATCTGTTTGGACTAATATATAAGTAATAAGAAAAAGAGATAGTGGATATGATTATTTTTTTAGTAAGCAGGGCTTATAACTAAAGGGTATAACCATGATAAGTACTTTCTAAGTATACAATACTAAGGTGATATTTAGTTATGATTTAGTGTCTACATTCCCCATTCTAAATAATAATGAAATTTCTAGTTTAAATCAAAATTAATGCATACCTGGGTGTTTATAACACACCTTGTACTTGAGTGCTTTGATAGTGACTGACCTACAAACAATATCATGTTACATTATATAATTAGTGCATATAATATAGAATAAGGTTAGGAGTACACCTATGTATCGATGCAAACATCTTTCCTTTTATAAATTTAATTCGAATATATTATTTATTTTGAATCTTTGGAGATGAGATTAGGCCAAATGTAAAACCTAAAAGTGTAAATATATATAGATATTGGAGGAAAAATTTCTCCTAACCTTGTAGAAAAGTTGAGTTGTCACCCAACAGTTGAAATTAGCTCAACCGTGAAAACCAATCATAATTATAACCTAGTAAGCATGAGTGATCCATGTCAAATCACACTATAAATCTAGTGAGGGTGGATGATTTAATCACTACATCATATAAAATTGGTAATATTGAGTGATGTAATCACCTCAACCTTGCCAAAATAAAACCAGCTATTGTAGTATATTGGCTCAATAAAATTTCATAAAAGACCATCCTAATGTAAGCTAAAGTTTGTATAAGTAATTGAAACCTAAAAGATGATTTTATTTTGAAATATAAGGTGTTAGTTTACATGGCATATGCACTTATTATATGTCTTTATTTGAAATCTAGGTATAATAATGGTACCAATGTATATAATGATTCCACAAATGTGTCTCTAGATCATATAACTATGCAATTTGTCCAATTTGAAAAAAATAATTGTGGAATACATGTTCCCATTACATGTCCCCACTAAAATTTGAAACTGCCAAAATGTGAAATCCATGCCTCTATGACATGCCTACATGGGTATGCCCCTTCCCTTTTAAGGTAAGGGAAAGTATAAACTGGTATCTACCTTACCTCAAAAGGATAAGATAATTGTATAATCTATGTAAGGATCATGTAGAATATATGATTAACATGTCTAGGTAGATATCACAATGAGGTACATGGTATGTGATCACATCAAGTACTAAAATTCATGATGTGAATCATGGTAATGTCTAGATAGTAATAATATAAGCTCAATAAGAAATCAATCAAACACAAGATCATTCAAAATAAAATCAAAATATAATGGTCCAAGGAGACCTCAAATAAGGGGCATGTTCAAATTCTTCACAATCAAAGGGACATGGCTTAGTTAAATATCCATAAGGCAAGAAATGGCATATTTAAATGTCTACATACAATAAATTAAGACATATGAAAATTTCATAATAGGAAAACATAGGCATGGGGGCCATAATCAATAGAGAATATTCAAATGCTCAATCAAAAAATACAATGCAAGATAATACAATCAAAAAAGTGCATAAATGGAAAACATAAAACATAAGAAACCAATATAACATATCGTACTAGTCCCTAGATATATGTGTTAGTAAAAAAATGTTAAGTAAATAACATATCATTTATACTATAAAGTATATAATCATGGGTAAAGGTATGTGTAAGTATGTAAGATCTTACATGATAATGTAAAATTACCATAGAGTGATATAACATGGGTGTATCTTGATCAAATAAGTTGATTCCCCTAATGTCCAAATGAAATGAGTAGATAGAAGGCCCAACATGTAAAAGTGTGTAGATCATGTGCTTGGGTATGCCTATATCACATTAAAAATATCCATGAAACACATATATGTATGGAAATAGATGATATGTTATTGACCAACATGAAACTACAACATATATGCCAATGAGATAATAAGGTATGTAAATATTGAATATTTTCCAATTTTTGAATGTTTTTAATATTTTTGTATTTTTGGGAGTATTTGAAAAGAAAATACTATCCTATGATCTCATCCAAAGTATGCTAAAAGATATCTCCCCATTATGAACCTAGTGTAATAAAATGGTGATACTACCAAAGAGTATGGATATCTATAATATCTAAAACTATTGGATCTTTAATTCTCTACATATGTAATATAGGATTCTATGGTCATAAAGAGATCATAAGAGTATGTTTTTGTTGAACCCATCACTAAATTATTTGTGGTTTATATGAAGTATAATCAATATGAAAATGTTTAGATTCTCTAGATATCTAAATATGGTATGTAGTACATAAGTATTCCATGATATCCACCATGTGTCTTTAATTCAATGGTATTTCAAGTACTACCTACTTAAGAAAGGGGATTTCATTTTACTTACATTTTCATGTAGGATTAACCTTAGTATATTTGATAATTAATTATTTGGGCATAAACTTATTTTGTTCAAGTGGATGTTCATATGGAATTCTAAAAAACAATTACCATGTTGGCATGAATTTGTTTAACAACCCTATGCATTATAGAAGGTATCATATTGTAGATAATATTTTGTGATTATTTATCACCTCAATATTATACACTTGTAAAACTAATACATTAGATATTCCTATTATTTCTACACATGCCTTGCTTCTACAAGCCTCACATTTACTCTTTCTTATGCCACTTGGCCTATATCTTAGTCTGACTAGTCTTATATTGATGATGCAAACATCCTATCTTTCTTATAATGCTTAAAATGTACGTATCTTACACATCTAAAGTTTTTATCATGTACCTACTCTCCTACTCTCCTACCCTGACGTAAGTGTCCAGTACCCTAACATCATCTAATTTTCAAAAAAACATGTATACTAATAGTCAGCCTAAGTTCTTTAATGTGAATAATCTCCTAATAGGATTGGTATAAATATGATATTGATCCTTATTTAGTCTTTACCTAGAAATTAGACCAAAAGAACATTTAATAAGTACTCAAGTTATCAAAATCTTTCCAACTCTACTGTATTCTAATATAAGTCAAAGGAATAGTCTAGCTATATGTCTAAATTACTAAAGGAGAAATAATAAGGTATTATTTTACAAGTTACAAGATAGGTCACTTTTGTACTTGCTTTACACACATTTCATGATTCACACACAAGCCAACACATAGGGGAAAACTACATGAATCTAAGGCCCTCTTATTGAGTATTGGATATGTAGGTAGAACCCTTTAATAGTGGGATAATTATGGGTCAACTCCACACCATATGTGAACTAACCCTTTTTCATCTAAGTTCATATTGAAGATAAAAAACTAAGGTTTTACCATTTCACCAAGAGAGATAGTCCATGACCTAGATTTGCTTGCACCAAATCGAAGGTGAAGCCAAACCCAGAAGAATATAGGTGGTCACATCTTATTTTAGCTAATATTTCATACAAGACAATAGTGTCTAACCTAGACAATAACATCGATGTAACCATCTAGGGATGATGCAACTATCCAAATAGTTAGAGACACTAAATCTAGAATTTGATTATTATTCCATAATCTATTTCCCACCTCCTTTCAACCTATTCCAAATATAAATCCACATTAGCATAAAATATATATAAGTACCTTTTTTATGTCATTTTTATACCTAACATAGTCATGATTTCCATTCATAACTTATCTCAATTTAATAAATTTAGCATATGGTATATATAAATTTAACACATTAATTGGCCTACTATAGATCTGATATTCACCCTTGTTCCCTATCAATTTTATATCATGAACCCTATTTACCCAATTAAGATCCACATCCAAGTTAGGGTTAAACATTTGGTGAACCTAATATTTGAACATCAAACCCTAAGTCACTTAAGGTTTTATAATTTTGTTTCCTATTGTTTATCCCTAATTGGCATAATATTATAATCATGTTCACCATGGAGATCTTTGTAAACTATTTCATGGTCCAATACCATATATTTTCTATGGTTTTATACATTAGTTACCTATTTCAAACCATTAGATCCATAAGGAATTCAAAATCTGCATTCATGCATACTCCTTGTTTAAATGTTTACAATGAGATTTTACATATTACTACAAAGAACCAAAGGGAATGTATGAAGAAATAATTCAGCCTATTCCATTTTCCCATCCCATATAAGGATATTATTTCTCAAAATTACCTCTTAGACTTGCTACACTAATCATCCCATTATAAGGATGTCTTTTTGGATGCATCATGTATGATTATACTACTTTGAATGTGGAACTATTATATGTGGTTTCTATTTTAAATTACATAAAATGGACAAAGCATAATATATCCTTTGAAAAATAGGAATTACCACCTCAACATCTTATAAATAGTTATTTTCCACTCTACATCCATGTGTGTATTTGTAATAAATGGTAAAATGAGTTATTTTGGATAATTGTTCAAGACTCAACATTTGAAACATATATTTTATCTCCTCAATTAGCATCAAGACTTCAAATTTGGCCCCATCTAATATGATCATTAATGGATTTGATAATATTTAGTGATAAGTGTTGGGAAAATAAAACTAAATATTATTGTAGGTTCTTATACCCTACCTACTCTATGCCAAGTTATGATAAATGATTTAAAATTATAACATCCTATTGGGACATCTTTGGATACACAATATGTACATGGCTCCATCCAATTTGCATGCATGATTAAAATTTATTCATTAGGGGTTTATTTACTCTTATCTAATAGATACTAATCCTTTCAAATAGTGTGCACTGATTAGTAAAATTCATAATACTGCACCATAATATTTATAATCCCCATTTTTATTCTCACTTTATATAGAAATATGGATACAAAGGACAAGGGCTAGGTAAACATGATAAAGGTATATCTCAACCTATTTTTCTTACAACCAATAAAAAGCTTCAGGGTTTGTGTTTTTTAGAAAAAAGTTACAAGTCATAAGCACATCTCTCATTGCACAACTTGATTTCAAAATACCAAAATAGAGTGTTTGAATAATTCTACAACTAATATACCATTAGTCAACCCTCATCTTATTTATGAGTATGATTCACTAAAACATTTTGAAACTAGATGAGTTATGTAATGATGAATCATTGCTAGAGAATTTAGGGGCATACAAGGATATCCCTTCCTTTTACTATAAGAATAGGTTTCCTCATGCCACTTTTGCTCATGCTTAATTTGGTGAAAAATATGATACTAATGTCTAACATGATACATCAAATATTATTCCTATGTCACCATTTAACATGGAAAGATCCAATTTTCTATATGAAGAAATAGTCTAATACAAATATGAAATAAATATATATCCTCGACCAATTCTACTGGTTACAATGATGTAGGAGGATGAAGGAAAAACCTATCGCAAGGTCCATGACTTTCTTAAGCTCTTTATTTGGGATTACTTAGATATGCTTGGAATCAATCCATAGGTGGAAATCCATAACATATTATTGTACCCAAATGCAAAATTAGTTAAACAAAATATTCACAATATGCATCCCAATGTAGCATTATTAGTAAAAAATGAAATTTAGAAGATTTTAGATGATAGATTTATATGAGTTGTTGGACATTTGGAATGTTTACAACATTATACCTATTAAAAAACCTAATGGTGATGTGTTGTTTCATTGATTACTATGATTTGAACAAGGCTTATCCAAAATATGATTTCCATTACCTAATATCTATATGATTGTCAATTCTATAGCTAGATATAAAAAATTTTCATTTATGGATGGATTCAAAGGATATAACCAGATTAAAATTAACCTCATTTATTAGTAAAATATAACATTTACTAATCCTTGGGGTACATTTTACTACATAGTTATGCCCTTTGGGATAAATAATGTAGGATCCACATATCAATGTACCATGACTCATATATTCCATTACTATATACACAAAAATATTGAGTATTATGTTGATAATTTACTTGCCAAATTTAAACATTGTTAGGAACATGCTAATGATTTTCAATTAATATTTGAATGCTTGTATAAGTTTAATGTTCAAAAAATCCAAAAATGTTTATTTGTGGGGTTTCTTAAATAAAATTACTTGGATACATTATCTCTCAATTAGGAATCAAAGTTGATCTAAAAAAGTTAAAATCCATTATCAAAATGCCACTTCCAAAAAATCTCGAATAGTTAAGATGCATGTAGAGCCAAAATTAGGCTATTAGAGGCTTTATAGATCAGTTAGTTGAAAAAATAATTCATTTCATAAATTTTATTAAAAATGACACAAAATTCATATGGGATGATGTGTGTCAACAAATCTTGACCAAATCAAAACATAATTTTCAAATCTACTAGTACTCATGCCTCTTATCCTAGATAGACTATTACTTATTTATATCTCAGCTACTCATGAGGCCCTTAGGGACCTACTAGCATGATATGTTGATTATAATAAAGAATGTGAAATCTATTACATCAGTCTATAGTTGGTTGATTATGATTGCAAATATTTAATAATGGAAAAGTTATATATAGTCTTAGTTTTTACCACTCAAAATCTACAACATTAATTTCTAAATAATGAGGTCCATGTTATAATTAAAGAAGATCCATTAGAGTTCATTATGAATAAAACACACCTTATCAGACACATTTAAAAATGGGTAATGTAACTTATAGAGTTTGATCTTAAATTCATATCCAAAAATTCAATAAAAGGTCAAATTGTAGCTAACCAATTAGTTATAGCTCATTTACCATATCTTTTTCCACTCATTGAAAGTTTCTGTGATGAGTTTAAGGTATATAATATATCTGCCAACCTATGGACAATGTATTTTTATGGATCTAGATGTAAAACAAAGGTGGGTACTAGCATTGTATTTTACACCCCTAAGGGTGAATATATGCCTTTCTCATATAGGTTAGCCTTTTATCCCACCAATAATATAGCCAAATATGAAGCCCTGATAATTGGATTATCCATAGCACACAATCTTCATATATAGGGCATACAAGTCTTTGGTGATTCTCAATTAATTTTTAATCAGGTTATACATCATTACCAAACCAAAGAATAACATCTTATTCCATATAAATAAATGGTGGATAAACTCAAAAATACATTTAATACATTTCGTATTAATAGTATCCCCCATAAAGATAATCACCATGTAGATGCCATGGCCAGTGTGGCATCCTTGATGCTTTTTGATATCAATGACGAACATATAAAATTTACCATATGACAGTTATAGGTTTCTTCCATTTCTTTAGAACAAGTGGATGCCTTATACATTCTTTTTATTACTCACATTACATCAAACACAAAGTGGTACACTGATAGTTATAATTTACTCTATCAAACCTATATACTAGACCACTTTATACAGAATGATAAATAAAAATTACAATGTGAATCACTTTATTATGTCATTATTGGGAATGATTTGTTCAAATAAAATTTTGATAGGTAGTTATTCTGATGTTCAATCAAATATGAATCCCACATTTCACTCTTAGAAATGCATGACAATGAATGTGGTGGTCATTTTAGTGGATAGTCCATGTCCTACAAACTATTATGATAGGGTTATTATTGGCCTACCTTGGAAAAATAATGCATTGAACATGAAAAATTATGCTTATAATTCCAAATATAAAATAATTTTAATCATGTACCATCACATGAGTTACAACTAATCATTTCACCATAGCCTTTTTCATTATGGGGTTTTGATTTAATTGTCAAAATTAATCCAGTATCCACTGGTGGACATAAATTCATCATTACATATAAATAATAATTTACAAAATGGGTGAAATATATTATCCTCAAGTTTACCATAGGGGATGATATGTGCATGTTTTTTATGACCAATATTATTTCTTTCTTTAACATTCCTTTAACTAGTATTTCCTATAATTGGTCATCCTTTAAAAACAAAAGGGTAAAATGATTTTTTTAGTAAATACAAAATTAAACATAAATTTAATAAACCTTATTACCCATAATATAATGGGTAGGTAGAGGCAAAAAACAAAATAATTATCAAAATATTTGAAATACACAACACAAATAGGCACCAATAGATGGTATATGCTCTATGGGCATACCAAACTTGTGTACACACACCTAGTCAAGACACACCTTAATATTTGGTATATGGTATAGAGTTTATCTTACTAATTTAAATTGATATACCTTATTTAAATTTTTATATAAAAGATATCATCAAAGATAACAAATACCATGAAAAGAGATTGCATCATTTAGATAAGTTTAGTGCCAAACACACACAAGATGATAAAAACTTACCTATTTATTAGGATTATGTAAAATGTGAATTTAAAAAAAAAATTAGACACATGAATTTGATGTAGATGAATTGGTACTAAAATAAATTCAAAAGAACACCAATTCAAAAAAATACAAGAAAGGAAATTTCAAACCAAACTAGTTGGGATCATTCATAGTTACAAAAAAATGGGAAAAGGTGTATACTGTCTTGATACAATTGAATTAAAAAATTTAAAATTTACAATGAAAATTATAAACTTGCATAAATATGTTACATGAGATATTTCAAAACTTTCAAAAAAATACCCAAAAAATGAAAACATTAAAAAATACAAAAACATTTTTGGCACCTACATGTTTTATTAGCTCCTTGGCATCTATGTGTTAGTTTCATGTTGAGGGATATAATATAATTTAATCCTTAAAAATATAGGAATATACATATACATGTTACACTTCTATTTTATATGTTGGCCTTTCCTTCTATTCAATCCATATGGACATTGGGGGCATCCACTTCTTCGATCTTGACACACACATGTTATATGATTTTATGATCACTATACACTATCATGTTTGAGCTTACATAAGTACTTACACATGCCTATTATCCATGATTATGTGTTGAACATGGTAATTTATATTCTATGTACTTATATTTTTGGCTAAGACATTTTATCCATGGGCCACTATGACATGTTTTTTCTGGTTGCTTATCATTTTTCCTTATACACTTCCTTGAGTTTATTGCCTTGTTATTGTCTTTCTTCTTTGAGCATTTGAATATGATTTTTTATGTGACACCTTTTCCTATGATTGACTTATTTTACATTTAAATATGACATTGATTTTTGTATGGATGTTAGAATATGTCATTACTTTATTTGCGAACACTTGACTAAGCCATTCCCATTCAATTTTATGGTATTTGAACATGCCCCTTGTTTTCAGTCTCCTTGGACCATTACTTATTGACTTGATTTTGAGTTCTGTTGTGTGTGTGATTTTTTTCTTGTTGAGATTGTAATTTTAATATATATATACATTTCCATGATCTTTTTGATGCATCTTAGGCCCACATGTGATCACATTGGTTCTATACACTTCAATTACACATTTACCTAGATATGTTCCTTATATATGTTACATAGTTATATTCACTTTTCCTCGATGTTGGAATTGGACACCCATTCTTATTCCATTACCTGTCTCTTGTCTTTTTTATTCATTTTCATAAATCTCAATAGGGTCTAGCCTCACTCTACCTTTTATCTATCTTCCCTTTCCTTGGGAAATCTTACCTATTTCTCCCCTACCTATACCTTATAGGGTGAAATAGGTGGAGTCTTGGGATTCCTTTTATATATAGTCATTGGCTTAGTAGTAATATAATTTATCCCTATAGAAGGTGTAATGGGAGATTAAGGGACCATACTAATAATAGATGGTGATGGAGTGGGAGGAGTGGTGACCACTAGAGGAATGATGGGTGGTGAGATTGGTTTTCTAAAAGACTAGGGCATTACTGTTGATGGTGTTTTTATCACAAAGGTATTGATCCACTATGAGAAATAATATAAACATGAAACAAGAAGCAATAAAAATTATTTGTTGATCTATAGTTCGAGGAGGTAGTAGTAACAATGGAAAATACTCTAGTTATTTTAGTAAGACTTACAAGTTTCTCTTCACTATAAATGTGTGAAGGAGAAACATCAATCATTATGTATGCAAGGGATATTAAAATAATCTCAAATATTTATTCAATATATACTTCCTTATATGGGTTAGCTTGATCATGTATATCTAATTCTATACAAGGAGGAAGTCCATGGATAGGTTTGGAAGTTAACTTTTCTTTGTCAATTATCTTAGTGTTATCCTTAGTGATAGTGGGATCATATCAGATCCTCTACACTATAATCATTGACATATTTATCTATTGTGTTATTATAGAAACCTCGGTATCATCCTCTACATTCATGAAGATAATGTCATGACTATCACATTTGTGTCCATAATTTATTTTCACCTTTCTATCACCTTTCTTGATTTATTCTCTGATAGTTTCCTTTGGGTCCTAACATCTGAATGGTGCCTAGTCCAATCAATAATGTGTCATCATTCTTTCAGTACATTGGAAGTGTTACCACCTCATATATTTAATTTTACCAATGTTGAGAGAGGTTACATAGACAAATGCTTTCTTAGCCCTTCTTAGTTCAACATCTACAGTATTAGCCAATTGAGAAACAATTTCTCACTCAACTAATTTATCAAGCACACTATGGGGTAGGTATAAAGGATATACCCTAGTACCTTAAATCCTAATTAAATTTCACTCACAATATAACCATTAGTCACCCATCTTTAAAATAGTCTTCTTTAAAATATTAAATAACCAAGGCATGTTCTTCTCAAATATTTCCTGATGTACCATAAGGTAAAAGTTCTCAGTTAACCTTTTTATATGATTTCTAAACCTATGCACATGGATACCATTGAAATCATCACAAATTATGTTATTTGGGTATTTAAAATATGGTTTCCATGTTCTTAATATGAGTAATACATAATTATAATCACAACATCTACCACATAAGACATCATATAAAAGTTACCATTTGGTAAGCTTCCTAATTTTGTGGTTCATAAAATCAAGTTAGAGATAATAATTCTCATAAGGTAATGGTTTTGTTAGAGTTAAAATTAATTTACATAAAAAATACCCATATATAATTAATGTAAGTAATGGTTGAGAAATCTTATTTATTAGGGCCATGATAATTCTCACACCTTGTTTGAAGGCAATAATGGGGATAGTCAACGTAAAGTTCTAAACTATAAAGATACTTGGGTTGCCAATGCATTCCTAAAAATTTATAATGATGTCATTGGAAAGGGGTAATGAATTAGCCATATCTTACTTCTACATCATATTAGGCATAGGGAGTCTTTAATACCTCTTGAAAGCATTTCTACTTATATATGTTGTTGGGGTCTTACTGAGTCTGAAATGTAATATTTTTCCAAAAAAATTACCATTCATAAATAAATCAAATAATAGGTCAATGCAAGGCATTAATTCAAGTTTGATAGTTAAATTATGGATATCAATTAATTTTATTTCCAAAAAGTCATCTTTGTATCTCCATGTAAAAATTGAAAGCTAGTCTTTAGCCTTGTCTACATTGACCTCATCCTAAATAATAGAGTAATGCTTAAAATTATGGTTAAGATTTACTGAATCAAATGATGTATCAATGTATTTAGTCATCCATGAAATTGAATATGTAAAAGTATCTAGATTAAAATATGAGGAGGCCATTGAAACTTTAGTCTAAAAATGTTTGTGCCTTGAAATTTATATAAACTTTTGGTCAAAATGGAGTTTTAGATTCATAGTTTTCATTTGAGCTCTAAATTTGCAATGTTATTTGATAGATAGAATGCAATGTGATTATACTGAATGGGAAAATTTGAACTATATTTATTTCTATGTGTTGGCCTTGAGAATTGAATGTATTAATTTTATAATTTGTGTGAATTAATTATAGCAATGGATTTCTCTCCCTTTCATGTTCATTATTTCCATTTGAATTTCATAAAGCTAGTTTCTATGGATTTTATTTACATGTGAAATATTTTGCATACTCATGGATTTTTAGTCATCATAATATGATAGATGTATCCTTTCTATACTTTTAGTGTTAGCATTCATGTCTTTATTATTTTTCTTATGTGGCTAAGTAGACACATGCCTACATATTACTACTATGCTCATAGTTGAGATACATATTAATATAACTTATTTTTTGGGTAGTGAGTTAGAAAGATGATGAAATGTAGATTATTTTCATCATTTCACTTGTTTGGGATAGTATGTACATGGAACTATGTTGATGTCATCACTAGGTTAACACGATGATGACATGTGGATGGTTTTTTATGTTCTGGTTACCTAGTATAATATGTACATATAATTTTGATGATGTCATTATTGGGTTTGTAAGATGATGACATTTGGATGGATCTCAAAATTACACTTTATGAGCATAGTTCATACATGGAATTATGTTGAAGTCATTGCTGACTTAGTAGGATGATGGCACATAGATCCTAGTGCTCTACTTGCTCGATATAAACTATACATGAAACTATGTTGACATCATCATTGGATTAGTTAGATCACAAAACGTAGATGACTCTCATTTATCTAATTTTATAGGATAGTTTATACATGGAATTATGCTAATGTCATTGTTAGGTTATCAGGATGAAGACACTTTATAATATCTCAATGATCCACTTGCTAAGTGACTTATGCTCTTTAATTAGGATTTTGGTTAGTGAAAAAATGTTGCATGGAAAAAGTAGATGAGATAGAAGAATTTTATATGGAATCCTTTAAGCATATAATAACTTGTTTGAGATAAAACATAGGCAAAGAACCAACTAAAAGCAATCATGTCAGCCTAGTTAGCCCGTAAATCAAAATATGATAAGTACATAGTAGTTTTGAATTAAAAATAAAATCAAAGTGAAAAAATAAATCATGTGTATGACTTATTCACAACTTCAATCCTTCTATAACCTTGAAACATACTAAAATAAATGAGATAAATTCATGTCAATCACATAAAGTGAATAGTAGAAATCAAAAGATGTAGATAAATTCCTCCTAGCATCAGATAAATTTATTAAGCTTCTATTTTTCAAACTCCATGTCATAGAATTTTGTTTCATAAGACCTTGAATAAGGATATTAAATTAATATCAGTTCCCAATTTGAAATTTTAAAATGGGGGTGTGTGTGTTAGGGCACAACAAATGGCGATTCATAGGTTAAAAAACTCTTGAGTATTTTGAGAACCCATAATTTTAGTAATGCATCATAACCATAACTTCAGCCTTTCCAAGAAAAGAATAAAGTAACCAAACATTGAAAAAAGATCCTACTTCCTCATGCATCATATTGACCCTTTCTATCCCTTAGATTTGAGTGTGTGGTTTTGTGAAATTAAATTCTCCTTAGTTATGAGAGTTTTAACAAGGACATGAATAAGCACTATAGTTTTCATTTTGACTTCAGATTTTATAACCAACTAGTCAGGAAAGCCTAGGCATTACTATGTTTCCAATTAGGCATCCATAGCCCTGACAAAAATATTTATGATTCCACTAAAAACCTTGTTCTACCTCTAGCCAAATGTCCATAGCCTTGACAAATATTACTTGAATCACCCATCTTATGTATGTATGCATGTGTGTGTGTGTGTGTGTGTGTGTGTGTGTGTGTGTGTGTGTGTGTGTGTGTGTGTGTGTGTGTGTGTGTGTGTGTGTGTGTGTGTGTGTGTGTGTGTGTGTGTGTGTGTGTGAGTGAGTGAGTGTGTGTGTGTGTGTGTGTGTGTGTGTGTGTGTGTGTGTGTGTCTATATATATATATATATATTATGTACAAGAAAACTTATTTTAATCAATATGTCCCTCTTAGTGTGTTTCCATTTCTATGTTTATTATTTCTCATCCAAGTTATAGTGTGTAATAGTATAGTTAATCCTTGGAAATGAAAAGTATTTTTAAAATTTTCATGATTATATAAGAGTAAATCCCAGAGGTCTAGTAAACTCATTTAGTCCAAGCAAAACCTAATTCAGTCATAACACATACCTCAATCCTAGGAGTTTGAGTAATACTAGAATAAATCATTGTAAAAATCAATTATGTTCCCTTATATACTATCCCATTATTTTTTGCATGTCATTTTTTGTTATAGCATGGAAAATTAGTGGGCTTGTTCAACATTTTTAGAAAACTACAGTAGAAATCAAAATAACTAATCTACTCAAAGAAAAATGTAGAAAATAAGAAAGACTAATCCTATAAAGTAGTAAATCTAAAATAAAGATGAAGAAATATAATATATATAGTAGGAAATCTAATCTACTCTTAGTCTACATCTTCACTTATATTTCACTCAAATGCATCTCCAGTTAGAGTAGTCATGAAATAATGTTTCAAATACTGTCTATTGACTGGAAAAGTAAGGTTATTACCTTGGAGGCCTTTCAACTAGAAGGCATTATTACCTATGATATTAGATATTTTATATGTTCCAATACACAAAGGAGTAAACTTATCTTGTTGTCCCTTTTTTCTCATGTATTTTATCTTATAGAAGCAATATGTATGAAATCTTGAAGGCCTTGATCTTGGATCTTTTTTCAAACCACTTTTTGATAATATCTTGATGTTTACTGAAGCTGTGTAGTTTTTTAGTTCTCACATCTTCCATATGGACTATATCAAGTAGCCTATATATTTTATTCTTTGATCTTCTCCCATGTACTCTTGCATAAATTGGTACATTGGTATTTTGAGTGTAATGGGGAAGACTAGTTGTTGCCCATATACTAGACAAAAAGGCAAAGTCTTAAGGGATTCCTTATGTTTAATTCCATCTACCCACAGTGCATACTTTAATAACAGATGACATTATCTTGGTTTATTTTGTGTTTATTTATTAATGGTATTCACCAAATATTATTTCTAGATTTAAGCACTCTATTCCCTTTTGAATAGCAGTTCAAAGAGAAATTGATGGTGATTCAATTGTTATAGGCCCACTCTATGAATTCAATAGATTGAAATTCTATACCATTATCACAAACCAAAAAAATGAAAATACCAAACTTGGTCAGTACATTTTACTTCAAAAAATACATGACATCGATTGACTTATAGTTGTTAGTATCCATAGCTTCTATCCATTTGGTGTAATAGTCAGTGGTTATTACAATAAACTTATGCCCTACTAAAGAGTTTGGGCTGATTACCCTAATAAAATCAAGGCCACATTGGGCAAAGGGACATCCCTCAATGATTGGCTATAAAGGCATGCCATAATTCACTTCTCTTTTTCTAAATACTTGGGACTCATGGTAGGTACTGATATGGTTATGTGCATCTTTGAAGATCATGGGCCAGTAGTATCCCATCCTCAAAATTTAATGAGTTATTGTATTTCCCAAGGGATGTTCATTGCCAATAATAAGATGAAAATTTTCTAAAATCTTTGAATCTTATTCACTTGAAACAAACCTTAAATATATGCTCTCATAGTTATTTCTATATATGACTCCTTTATTGATCATATAATGAGTTAATTTGAATCTGAGGCCTTGTCTCTACTCTCTATTTAGGTCATGAGGACATGTACCTATGAGAAAATAATGGATGATTTAAGTGTAGCACTCAGCACAAGTTACCTGAGTCTCATTAATTATTTAATATTGATGTGTAGGTCAGTGTCACTCATCATTCGGATGATTACTTGGCATATCACCATTTTAGTTGGCCTAATTTTAAGATCAAACTCTTAGAGTTTATCCATCCACTTGCCTCTTCTCTCACCCAACTCATTATATCCAAGTGTGAGTTTGATGGTTGGGTTTGGAATAATTAGGAATGTCTTGTTCCTCATAATATAATGCTTGAATTTTTTTAAAGCCTTGATCAATGCATATATCCATCTATCTATCATAAAGTATTTCAACTCTACATCCTTTAGATTGGTACTCATGAAGGCAATGGGATGTTCATTTTCATATACTTTTTTTGTAAGTAAAATAACTATAATATGTTTTAAATTAAATGAATAAAGATACACAAATTTATTGAAGTCTAGGATAATGAACATTAGATTTAAAAAAATGACAGTCTTGATATCTTGAAAATCTCTCTTAGCCTCTATTGTCCAATCTATCTTATCATCACATTTTATCATAACATTCAGTGACTTGACAATATATATAAAACCAAAAATGAATTTCCTTAAAAATTTAATATTCCAAAGAAAGAATTCAATTGTTTATTGTTATTGGAAGGCATTAGCTAGGAGATGGCCTAAATACATTTGGGATTAATGGAGATCCAATCCTCCATAATGATGTGGTATAAATAACTTCCCTTTAATGACTCTAAAGATACTCTTCTTTGGATTAAGAGAGACTCCATATCTTTGAAATCTGTCAAATACTCTTTATAGATGATATGCATGATCAAATCTATATTTTTAATATAATATCAAGTCATCCATGTATATGATGATGAATTTACCAATAATTCCATGAAATAAAAAATTAATCACTTTCTATAAGGTTAATCCTATATTGATTAGGCCAAAAGGCATCCTTTTATAAGTAAAATTTCCCCACTTGGTGGTTATACAGGTTGTATAATAGAACGATCCTCTAATTGTGATTAGGTCACTTTACAATATCTAAAATGGGTATCATATAATAGAAGAGTATATTCATATTGATCATGTGTAAATTTGATACATGTATGGAATTTATAATGTACAAATTCCATGGTATGAATCTAAGGTCTCCCCAAAATCAAGTTGTAGTGTAATTATTTAAGAGTGACTTGAAAAATAGTAGGCATTATTTTTGGACCTATTGATAAATATATTTTGATATCTCCATGTGTTTTATGAGTAGTATTATCAATCCCATTATATTATTTCCTAAGTTAAGTATATTTTTTATATTGATAACTAGCTAATTTAATCCATAAGATCTTAAAATATTCATTTATAAATCATTGTCGATCAACATATGCTTGATTATCTTTTCATGTATTTAATTTTGAATGAATATTGGATGATATTTATCTATGATGTGTTAAGGAGGTATGTTTTCATTATTGAATGATATGAATTTATTGACATCCTTTATTATATTCATGGTAAAATAAATGATGTTAACTATGTATCACTAGGGAGAGTTGTATCATGCAAAGCATCATATAAGATGCCTTTGTAAATTATTTATATTTTTTGTATATCTAAAATACAAATTTTAGTAGGAGTATTCATTAGTTGTTTATTATATAATAAACATTTTATTTATTTAGTTTCATTGTGGGAGGTCGAGGGATTGTAAAGGAACATGTTGACCATATTCAATTTGACACTAAAAGTGATGAACCTATCCTTGTATTGTATTGACATTAGAGTTTAATATAGTATATGGGTGAGTAATATTAGTATTATGGTTAGTGAGTTAATATTTAGGTTTAGGAGTAAGAGGAATAAACTAAGTCATGAATTCCATTTAACACTTGTTGGTGATAGGTAGGATATCAAATTACGTATTGCAAAAATATGTAGTGAGGAAGGCTTGAGATTTTATATTATGTAGTTTAGCCTTTTTTATGATATTTGGATTTTGTTAATATGAATATTTAAAAAATCAAAATAAAAATTTGAAAAGTAACATAGAATTTAATAGTGAACTTCAAAATATGTAAGCAAAATGCATTCAATATTACCATGATTTAAAGTTGAAACTTTGAAATTTACAACAAAGAGTAGAGGTGTAATTAGTCAAGGTGTGTTTACTTTTTAGGATCTCAGATATACTAATCCCAATATTAAATAGTGAACATGGACTAAAATTAACTAAATATAGATGATTTAATTGGATCGTAGCTACACTATCCCTTATCTAGGTTAAATTGAGAATAACTTCTAAGGGATAACCACTTATTGGTGCACTATAAGAAAAACTATCTAAGGCTTCATATGGCTAAAAAACAAAACCCTAGGTATTTTTTACATAGCATGAGGTACATGAAATTATATATATATATATATATATATATATATATATATATATATATATATATACATATATATATATATATATATACATATATATATATATATATATACATATATATATATATATATACATATATATATATATATACATATATATATATATATATATATATATACATATATATATATATATATATATATATATATAGTATTGTGGCAATACCCATCAAACCATAACTTAGGTAAAATTGAAGACTATTTTTTTAGAGAGATAAATCATATGAGTTTTAAAATTGTCAGAATACATTTTCTAAGAAAACAAGAGAAAAAATATTAAAAATTGAAATTTATATTTGAAAACAAAAACAAAAATAAATATTTTTGTATACAAGTCAAAAAAATATTCTAAACCCCTAGGATAAAGTTAAAAAAGCAATGCTAAAAATGTATATGTTCATTAATATATTTTACTCTATTTTTTATAAAAAAGTAAATATTATATGATTAATAGGTGAAAAAATAGATAAATATTATAATAATACATATGTATAGAAATAAGTAATTATGATTTTAAAAAATAATAAATATTGAAAACTGTTATTTTTTGAAAATAATAAGAAGAAATGTACTTATTATCTAGAATTAAGATCTTTGTTGTATTTTTCAAATGTCTACAAGTAGAAATAAAAAAAACATGTGACTTTGCATGATTAATATTAGGTATATAATTTAAAACTTATCCTAGAAAATTCTACCTTATCTCAACTGTAGTGAAAGATAATTCTATTTACTATAGACTTAACCCATTTTACTATGACTAGTGACTAACAAAGAAAAACAATGAAAACATGATTTTGACAATGGCAAATCAGAAGTCACATTAGAGAGTACTTATGGACATGGAAATTATAGGATTAAAAAAGCATAGGCCATTTGAGTCCATTTACTATGGACTTGTCTTAGTTGACTATAATAAAAACTAATTGTTATGCCCCTGCATTTGACTCTACTAAAATATTGTGATTCAGGTTGTGCCCAAAAAAATTAGTTGTTTTCTATTTTTTATCTTTGAAACCCTAAATAAACTTTAAAATATTGGAAACCTAGAAAAATAAAAATATTTTAATGGGTTGATATGACCTCAATAACCCCTTAATAATTGACCATTGATTATGTATCCAATACTCTAGTGATGGAAATCAAGCCCACATAGTTATTCCACAAAGTGATTACATAATCATGCACATTGACTATGTGTATGGATCTATAAATATGGATTCAATAATTGAAAAGGATATATTTTGACTTGATTAGAGATGCTTCAGACTTGGATTAAGGTTTCTATTTGTGAATGATCTTGAATTTAGAAATAATGGGGAATATTTTATCAAGGAATAATAATGTGTAAGATAGTATACCAAGTGATAGAATGTGTTGATAAGGAATGATATTTTATGTGTATTTATAGAAAAAAATTATGATAATTTCCTTTATCAAACTTTATGAAACTCACTGAAAGACCTAAAACATTTATTTAAAATTTTTAAACTTGTTTTTATTTAGCATGAGATATGATCACCCTAGGTGGATAAGAGCATGGTAGTGTTATTATTCACCTAGATCAAACTATCTCAAAATATCATAGAGAATTGTTCTAAATTGAAGATAATCTGAGGATGATTTTAAGTAGTTTGAGAATTTTATTTTAATTTGTTTGTGTAATAGTGATGATAAATAAATGGTCTATCCCACCTATCAATAAAATTCTTAAAGGAATGGTAACTAAGAGTCATGTATCTAGGTAAACATCATGTGGACTAGAATGTGTTAAGAATTAGCATTTTCAAGTACCTATGACTAGATTTACATGTCTACATATGACATCTAGTAGTAACCATCATTAATGTTATAAAAAATTAATACCATGCAATAAAGAGTTGAATGATGTAAATCATGACACTACACACAAATGGGAAGGTACATGATATGAATTATGCCAACCAAAAAAATAGATATCTCAATAAGTTCAATAGACAAACCTAGATTAATCCACTCATAAGAACACATTGTTATGAATAAATCCAAAGAAAATAAAGATGTTATAAAAACCAAGGCCAAGGGACACATAAAAGGGACGTAAAAATTTCACACACATAAGTAAAAGGGCCACAATAAATGGGCATATATATGTCACAAACAAGATCAAGGGGATGCATAAAATAGACAAGCAATGACTAACCTATAATTCTATATTAATATCATTAATGAATCATATAACAAGTGAAAACAAGTCTGCACTATCCAAGTTATGTGAAATTGATGCAGGAGCATCTACAAAAGTTTCAAATTCTAGTGTAAAAATTCAAATTTTGGTTTTCCCTCCAAATTGTGAGATTTCAAAATTTCACCTTCAAGGTAAATGTAATTATCAAAAAGTGAAAATAAAAAGGTGAAAAGTGATTGTTAGATTGTTGATAAAATTAGGGGGAAATGGTTGAAACTATTTTCAACCTTACTAAATTGTTAAAACTTAAAAACAGTCTTTTGTTGCCTTAAGCCCAATTTGGGCGTAGAAGTTAGAAGAGAGATTCTTGAAAAGAAAGAAAAACAAATAAGAATTCATTAAGAGGAGAGAGGAAAAAGAAGAGAAGAGAGGATGAGAGGGGTGTAGAAGTGGAGAAGGATAGAGAGGAAAAGTCCTCTCGTTCAAAGGAAAGAAGAAAGAATGAAGGATAGAGAGGAGAGTTAGTGAGGGAGGATCTCACTCAAGAGATGATAAGGTTAAGGAAAAAGGAGCAAATTTGATGTGAAGAATGTGTGGAGGAATAGAAAAGGATTTGGAAGCCATGGAACATTTTATATTGAACTGTAAGTTTCTTATTTGATCTATGAAAGAATGAATTTTTTGCTTCAGGTGATTATGTTATGGTCTCTTTATGAAATTCTGGTGACAAGCCTTTGTGTGTATATGTGAATATGTATGAATGATGGCTTTCTATAAATAATTGAAGAAATTACATGTAACCTGGTTATTTGGCATGTTGAGAATGAGTTTAAAATGATATTCTGTGAACAAAAGGTCTTAAAAGTACTTTGAATGTATAAGAAGCCCAAACAGGCCTAAACTAGATATTCAAGAATTTAAAAAAATACAGCTCATTGTCTAAGGTAAAATCCACATGAAAATGTTTGGATGGAGTTGAAAATGACATGTAAATAGGTATATAAGGCAAGTATAAACCCAAGAAAGGAAGAAACAGGTTTAAAAACCCTTCTAGATATCCAAAAACTCCAACTATTGGCTCTCGGGTCTGTGTATGACAGAATAGAGGAAAAGTCAAGAGATTTGCAAGTTTTGCATAGAAAATGGATTGATCAGGTTATATTTGATATAGAATATGAATGGGGAAGTAATTTATAGGTTGACATGTTTTTATATCCTCTTGAGAGCCTATTGATAGATTGAAATAAAGGAGAAAACTAAGAACCCTGTTGACTGTTATAAAAATACAGTCAAAAGACACTAAATTGTTAAGCAAAGGAAGGTACAGAGGGTTGATATGACTTGGATGATTATTGGAGAAGGTGTAGGGGGTTAAAAAAGACCATATAAAAGTGATTATAACCCTTGAAACTGTCTAGAACACTCCCAGAAAAAATAATAAGGTCTCGGCCTGTGACTGTCATGGGAAAATTCTGAATTAGGTTCAAACCCTCAAAATGAGTTTTAAAGCTTGAAAACTCTTGAAAATTTGTAATTTGACCCTCGATGATGTTATAAAACTGTTGGAAGTGGTTTCAAGGTGCCATAGCATGGACAAGTACGGAAAAAGTCAATTTCCAAGTGGAGCCTAGGTGCATGTGAAGGGAAGAGCATAGGCCAATATAGGAAAAGTGGATTTTTCCAAAGAAGTGTACTAAAAAATGATTTATTCACCTGTAAGAGGGTAATGGGTATCTGGAATGTTTCTTATTTTGATTATAAAATCCGTACATCACTCTAGACAAGGGGTTTTGCACTAAAGGAGGGCTAATTAGAACAGGGCCTAAAGAAGAAAGTACCATTCCGTACAAAGCAACATCAGGAGATTTTTTAGTATGTTATAGAAGGGCTTAATGGGTATACAGAAATGGTTTTAATTTCATGATTTAATTAACTTGTAAATATTTATGTCCAAAAATCAAGGTAAACAGGGCTAGAAGGAATGCTTGTATTAAATAGGCCTGTATAAGAAGTTAGTTCAAAATCTGATGGTTACAGAGCTGTGTAAGATCAGTTTTCATCATTGATCATTTTTCATCAGAAACAAATATTATAAGTATATGTAATAAACCATGACAAATCACATTAAAATATTATAATCTAATAAAATCACCACACCTTAGATTGATAATAAATAAAATGAAATCAAAGTGAAAATAAAATAAGATACAAACAATAAATTTTATACCTTAATATTTTCCTTTGAATAAGCCCTGCTATTTTGGACATGCTACAAAGATGAGTGGATGCTTGATGCTCTTTGATATATGATTTCTCCTTGATGGCTCAAAAATTTATCATCATTTCCTACTTAGCAATGATTGATGGATAATTTAGATTTAAGGATGCAATGGATGAAAAAGATTTAAGACTCAAGGATTCAATATTCAGAATATGGTTTGTATGAATGTGTATCTTAATCTATAGAGCCATATGGAAGAGATGAATGGATAAGATTGAGCCATATAGGATATAGATAAATGGATCATAATTAATATAGTATTTATTAGGTATATTTAGGATTAAAAATACATAGAGGATTTTAGAGAGAAGGTGGTGAGTGGCTCAAAGTATATTAGTAGATTCTAGAGATGGTTAATATAATTGATGAAGATGCATGAAATTATAGATTTGGGAGTATTCATCACTGTTTTTTCCATGTGTATTATAACCCTCAATATCCCCTCCTATATCTATCCCTTAATCACTAATGATTTTTAGTTTAAAGTTTCTCAAGACAGTGGTGAAGACACACATGTGAAGGATAATTGTGTCTAAGAAAACCTCAAGTCACACTATGTGTCAAAATTATGACACTGATTTCAAATATAAAGATGAATTACATCATTTAAAAAATATTATAAAAAATAACTATTGGATAAAACAAAAAAATAAAGATGAACTATTATTCAGCTCTCTGCAACTTTTAGCACTCAAGCAAAAGGAAACACAAAATTATGGGGGGAGATAGGGATTATTGTGAAACCATTTCTTATGCATATGGTAAATCAAACTAGCAAGTATAGAGAAAGCTAAAAAGGGTGGACTCATTAAATTTATGATTTGAATCAAAGGTTATTATGAAATGTTGGTTAGGGATTTTGAGGTGGGATGGAAACAATGTCAAGTTGTTTTTAGGGGTATTAGGGGTATGTCATAGAAAAACTCATCAAGGATGTCATTAGAATTTCCTATGAAGGCAATAAGGAATTTAAAGACAAAAAAACATAAGAAATAACTAATGTAGGCATTCTTTGAGATGTATTCTATGTTTCAAGCTGATAAGAAGGGCTTTCCCATGGTTGATCTTTTGAGGAGAAGGATTGACATATGATTGTAGGTAATGCATTATTTGACGTTGGGAGTAAAGTTTACACATATTTTTTTGAATCATTTCTTGTTGTTAAACCATTTAAAATAAGAAGGGCTTTCCCAGGGTTGATCTTTTGAGGAGATAGCTAGACATATGATTGTAGGTAATGCATTATTTGACATTGGGAGTAAAGTTTACACATATTTTTTTGAATCATTTCTTGTTGTTAAACCATTTAAAATGAGAAGGGCTTTCCCAAGGTTGATCTTTTGAGGAGATGGCTAGACATATGATTGTAGGTAATGCATTATTTGACATTGGGAGTAAAGTTTACACATATTTTTTTGAATCATTTCTTGTTGTTAAACCATTTAAAATTACTATGTATAAATATGCCGTATTACCTTCTCATGTCATTAGAATCCTTTGTCCTATCCTTTAAAGAAAATTATTTTGATATAATCTACCAAGGGTTTATTTTCTTGGTCATCAAGAAAGAGACTTCTGTGAGTAACCAAGAGATTGACATTGAGGATATCAAGAAGGAATAAAAATTTGGGGAGGCTAAGGACAACTTGGATAATGATAGGAAGGATGAGTCTTCTCCTTCTCCTCACCCAATTCACCCTTGGGTGGTTAAGAATAAGGATTAAAGGAAATCTTGTGATTTTTCTCCCTTAGAGAAGAGTACGAGAAAGAAGGTTATTAGAAGTTTTGAGTTTTCCCTAGGTATTTATAACCCTAATTTTGAAAAATATGAAATGAAATATACTGAAGTTTTAAAGAGGGATGAATATTCATGACATTTCCCATAGGGGTTCAAGAAGAAACTAGAAGATCTTCATGATAATATGTAGAAAAAGGGCAAAAAACTAGTACCACTAATGGAACAATGGAATATTAGCAAGAAATAAGTGGATAGAATGAGGTAAGATATGGGTGACCCTAATATGGAAAAAGGAAGATGTATGTTGGATGGAACCAAATTAGGAAAGGTAAAGACATCCTCACCATCACCCTAGGTAACTCCAAATTCAAGAAAGAAAAATAAAGGGCCAAGAAGGATAAAGGTTTAGCTAAACATAGGAAAAAATCAATGGAAGGCCATGACACTCAAACCAAAGGCATGATCAACAAAAACATGAAGAATAAGATTGGAGGCAATAGGAAAGAAACTCACTCTAAATAAATTTAAAAGGTGTTCTTATTTTTTAGTCTTATTTTTTGGGTCCCATTTTTTGCTATAATTTTGCCAACACTTTATGTTTATTTGGCCATGGTGTCCTAGTTTTTCCTTGTTTCATCTTTCATTTTATCTACTTTTTAATTTGTGGATTTCATGTCCCTATATAACCTTATATTTACCTATCAAATAAAAAATATAACTGGTGAATATTATATAGGGATTGGTTTTAGTGGGACAAGTTTGAGGTAGGTGGAAAGAAATATAAAATTCCTTAATATTATGAGGATTTGATTATTTATTAAATAAGATATTGATTATATGATTGATTGATATAAAACATGATGTGGTGAAGTGTAATGTTATTATTATTAAGGGAAATACAAAAGGAGTATTATGATGATATTAGGAAAATATTATTAGGATGGTAAATGATGAATGAATATAAAATTATCAATCATAGAGGAGTGGTTAATTTTATATGTCTACATTTTTTTCCTCTTTGAAAGGTTGTTGCTACTAAAAGAAGTAATGATGTTTCAAATAAGTGAAAAGATTTGAGAGTTATTAAGTTAGAGTTATATGTTAGAAACCATAAAAAATAACATTCAAATCTTCTACCCTAATCAAATCATCACACCTCAAATTGAGAATAAATAAAAGTAAATCAAAGAGAAAACTAAATAAGATGTAAAAAATAAATTTTATACCTTAAATTTGCCTTAGAATAACCCTTCCTTGTTCTTATGGACATGATTCAAATATGAGTTGATGCTTGATGATATTCGATGTATGATTTATATTTGATGCCTCATAAATTTGACAAAACTGAGCTATGGATTATTTGTTTGCTTGGAAATGGTTGATGGATAGCTTAAATGCAAGGATGTAATGGATTACAAAGCATCAAGATTCAAGGATTTAAATTTACATATATGGTTTATATGAGGGTGTATCTCAATTTATAGAGCCATATTGAAGAGATTAATGGATAGGATTGAGCTATGGAGGACTTAGATAAATGGATTAGAATTGATGAGAGTATTTGGTAGGTATATTTAGGAATTAAAAATTCCTAGAAGACTCTAGAGAGGAGGTTTTGAGTGGCTCAAGGTAGATTATTATATTCTATATATTTTTGATATGGGTTTTATTCACACTCTATAAACCTTACAAGGTATCCTATAATGTTATAGTATATATGAATGAATATTCACTCCAAGGCATGAGTTATAGGGTATTAGGTTTTGTAAACAACCTATTAGTGGAATAACGGTTAGTGAAGTAATTTGTTTACCATGGATGGTTCAGATTTGGATGAATCTAGATTTAATTTAATTAGGTGGATATGTGATGGATTTAACCTAAGGTGGACATGACCAAAATAAACTCAAAAAGAGAGAAAGGTAAGGTAAAAAAAGAGGCCTATTATTCAATCAAAATGAAACCTTTCTAAACTAGCACTTGAATTAAAGGTTGGATAAGTAATCAGATAACAATGTTTTCTATAAGATACTAAGGGAAAACCAACAATAAAGCATAGTTAAACATCCAAATAATCTATAAATATAGTTAACTTAAGCATTTATAATCAAATATTTTCACATTTGTAAGATTTCATTAACACATATATATAAGAGTGAATTATGATTACCATATAAAAGGCAATTCAAATCAACAATAGAATAATAAAAATAACTATATTAAAAAGATAAATCATACGTAACTATAAAACATAGATACCAAAATAACAACTCTTCTTACAAAATCCATAGGTTTGGAATAGAATCAAGATTTTTACATTAAGACCAATTGTAGAACTTTCCTCAATATTTTAAATTAATATCAATAGCCAAAATTATCTACCCTTTGGGACTGGGAAGATACAAGTATATATAGGTTTGGGATGGGGAAGGCCTCTTATCTCAAGTGAATTCTAAAAATACATGTTCATAAATAGAAGTCTGTATCAACTCTTAAGTGAAGCATGCATGTACAAAAGTAACTACCTAGAATAGTGTTTTTTGACTAAAATACAATATATACATGTAAATTAAATTAGGAACTAACATTCCAACTTAGATAAATATGCAAATACATATGTGTGGTTAGAGGGGTGTTGATGTGGCACCACTAGAAGAAGAAAACTATGGGATAACAACTATAGAAGCTAAAATAGATTGAATTGTTAATGTAACTTGAGTTACAATTAGATCTAGCGTAGTCATTATATAAATGCCCAAAGTTATTGCTCATGTATTTTTAGTAATGAAAATTAGAAGTGGCACATACATGGGCCAAGTCTATGTTTGTACTAGTGTGTATTTTTGAGCTTAAGTACCCTAAGGTGGTACAAGGGTTTCAACTACTATTAAAGTTAATTGTTTAGTTTATTACATATGTAGATATAGTGCAAAAGTCACCTATAAGTCAATGTTACTAGTCTCAAAATCAAGAAAATGTATTTTGAACAACTATTGGAGCTTGTCTCGAAATCAAGAAAATGTATCTTAAACAACTATGGGATATTTTCCATAAAATTCTTATGTGTACCTAATGTATCTTTCACCTCCACATAAATATTCTTAGTTCCTATAATTTAATATACTACAAAATTCACTAGCTTCATAATCTCATCATTTATCCTATAGACTATTCCCTCAATCTCAAAAATTTATCAACTATTTCTCAAAGAATATTTTAAAAAATGGGATTAGGCACTAATTTACCTAGGGGGTGCTTACTCGAGTGACTCTCACATCTTGAAAAATAGAGATTTCCTCTCTTTCTTGATTTATAAATTATTGTGTTAGATATCACATCTCTTGATGCCATTCAAGTAAACTATCCCTCTCAGTAGTAATAGAATATTGGGATCATGCAACCATAGATGATGTTATTATATTTAAATGGGCATAAATTCATATTTCCAATTTCTTAGATTACAAAGAGAATTTTTCAATCAATTCCATTTATTTTATTAAATAAATGACTTATATCCCCCCACTTAGGCCGGGACATAGTCTTAGTAGACCTTATTAAATTAATGGTGTCATATAAATTTTGAGATACCCCCTATAGTTTATCTATTATTACCTTTGGATATTGAATGGTGATATTTTCTTGTGATCTCTGGATAGGTTGATCATAACTTTTGAACATTTATTTCATCCCCCTCTAGAAGAATTCATAAAACTTTAAGGATCTTCTCTATATCTATCCAAGTTTGATCTATTTAGATTTATTATCCTTATCATAGATAATATGTCTTCTCTCTATTTCAACTCAACCTATTATCCTTATACAACCATAATATTTATTTTCACTTTTTCCAAGGTATTTGTTTGTCTATCAAAATTAAATTTGATTGTTTGTTGTTTGATAATCACTAGGTACTTCTTTCTTCTTGTTTCAAATGATTTATCCATGAAAGAGTGTTTAATGCAACCTATTACTCTACTAGCTATTTTTTAATCTATAGGAATAGATTAAGGTGATTTACTAAGAATAAGCATGGCCATGGGGGAAGATATCCCAACTATAAGTAAATGAGGAATGGCTTTCCTCCACCCAATGACTTTATTTTGGGATTGTGTATAAATTATGTATTTAGTCTTCACTATGTCTATATGCATTGATATTATAGGAGAGTTTATTTTTTAATCTTGGCTAATTGGCATTCACAATTGTCCATGTAACCTAGTAGGGGTGTCTTGTGTACCAAAAATGTAATTAGATACTAGGTTTTAAAAATGTACCCTCTTTGATGACTCATGTGATGAAGGTCTAGTTCCATTAAATAATAAGTATGTTGTTGGGGTGATAAATAAATTATGAAAGTAATATATCACTAATGTATATGCAACCCTAATAGTATCAATAGTAATAGGACCCATAGTATAAAACTGGGCTATAGTAAACAAAATTGGCATTGTAACTACCTAAAGTTTATTCATTTGGCCCAAATAATGTAAAGAATGAATAAAAATTGTCATATTAATTGAAACAACAAGAATTGAGGAAGATTTAATAGAATAGGAAATGGGTTAACTTACAACCTAAGAAGAGATAGTTAGGGTACCAATTTTTGTAGCTGCCATTATAGTAACCTAAGGTGGAGAGCTTGGAGGTCTAGTTGATGATGTATCCTACACTGAAGTCTATAATTTTTACTCTATATATTATTCTACATCACTTTACTCATTTGATAAGAATTATATATCCATCACATTAGCATATCCCTAGTTCACCTCTTTAGATTCTCATAATGTTTAGTCCCTTTGGATTGAGTCCTTATTTTAGTCATCCATTCATCCTCTTCATTTGATTCAACTGTCTTACTTAATTACTTTATTTCCTTGGTGTCAGAATTTAAACCTATAACTTCTTATACATCCCTTTCCTAATCTAAAAAAAATTATGTAGCTACTTAGCTAACATCTCCTTCGTCAACCTCTTCAAACTCTTCCAATAATTCATTCCTATTAGGATAATTACTTCTTTTAGTCATCTATTTGTCTTCTTCATCTAATTTAGTTATGTCATTGAATTACTTTGTTTCCTTTATGTTGGAATTGGAAATCCATTCTTATTCTATAGCCTATCTCTTATATTTTTCTTCATTGTCATAAATCTCAATAGTGTCTAACCTCAGTATACCTTTTATCTATCTTCCCTTTCCTTGGGAAATTTTGCCTATATCTCCCCTACCTCTACCTTAGACGGTGAAATAGGTGGATTCTTGGGATTAATTTTATATATAGTCATTGGTTTGGTACTAATGTAAGTTATCCCTATATAAGGTGGAATGGGAGATGAAGGGACCATAATAACAATAGATGGTGGAGTGAGAGGAGTGGTGACACTAGAGGAATGATGTGTGGTGAAATTGGTTTCCTAAGAGACTAGGGAATTATTGTTGATGGTGTTGTTTTCACAAAGGTATTGATCCACTACAAGAAATAGTCTAAACATGAAATAAGAAGAAAAAATAATTACTTGTTGATATATAGTTAGAGTAGGTAGTGGTAACAATGTAAAATACTCTAGTTGTTTTAAAAGGACTTACAGGTATCTTTTCACTATAAATGTGTGGAAGAAAAGCATCAATAATTATGTATGCAAGGTAGATTGGAATAATATCAAATATTTCTTCAATATTTACTTTCTTATATGGGTTAGCTTGATCTTGTATATCTAATTCTATATAAGGAGGAGGTCTATGGATAGGTTTGAAAGTTCACTTTTCTTTGTCAATTTTCTTAGTGTTACCCTTAGTGATAGTGGGATCATGTTGGATCCTCTACACTATAATCATTGGCATATTTATCTATTGCATAATTATAAAAACCTTGGTATTGTACTCTACATTCATGAATATAATGTCATGACTATAACATTTATGTCTATAATTTATTTTCACCTTTCTATAATATTTCTTGATATATTCTCTGATAGTTTTCTTTGGGTCCCAATATCTAAATGGTGCCTAGTCAAATCAACAATGTGTCATCATTATTCCAGTAGAATGAAAGTGTTCCCACATCATATATATAATTCTACTAATTTTGAGAGAGGTTAGATAAAAAAATTCTTTCTTATCCCTTCTTAGTTCAACATCTACATCATTAGCCAATTGAGCAACAATTTCGCACTCAACCAATTTATCAAGAACAATATGGGATAGGTATAAAGGCTATAACCCAGTACCTTCAATCCTAATTAAATTTCATTCATGATATAACCAATAGTCACCCATCTTCCAAATAGTCTTCTTTAAAGGATAAAATAACCTGTGCATGTTCTTTACAAATATTTCCTAATGTACCATAGGGTAAAATTTCTCACTTAACCTTTTCATATGATTTATAAAAAAGTGCACATGGATAACAATGAACTCATAACAAATTATGTTATTTGGTTATTTAAAATGTGGTTTCCATGTTCTTAATATGAGTAATACATAAGTATAATGACAACATCTACCACATAAGACATCATATATAAGTTACCATCTGGTAAGCTTCATAATTTTGTGATTCATAGAATCAAGTTAGAGATAATAACTCCCATACGGTAATGGTTTTATTAGAGTTAAAATTAATTTCCATAAAAAGGATCCATATCTAATTAATGTAAGTAATGGTTGAGAAATATTGTTTATTAGGGCCATGGTAATTCTCACACCTTGTTTAAAGGTAATAATGGGGAGAGTCAAAGTAAGGTCTTAAACTATAAAGAGACTTAGGTTACCAACCCATTCCTACAAATTTGTAATGATTCCATTAGAAAGGAGAAGTGATTTAGCCATATCTTACTTGTACATCATATTAGGCACAGGGATTCTATAATACCTCTTGAAAGCATTTCCACTTATATATGTTGTTGGCATCTTACTAAGTCTGAAATGTAATATTTTCCCAAAAAAATTACCATTCAAAAATAAATCAAACAATAGGTCAATGCAAGGCATTACCTCTAGTTTGATAGTTGCATTATGGAGACCAATTGATTTTATTTCTAAAAATTCATCTTTGTATCTCCATATGAAAATTGAAATCTAGTCTTCAGCCTTGTCTACATCAACCTCATCCTAAATAATAGAGTAATGCTTAAAATTATGATTGAGAGTTATTGAATCAAATGATGTATCAGTGTATTTAGTCATCCATACAATTTAATATGTACAATTAGCTAGATTAAAATATGAGGATGCCATTAAAACTCTAGTCTAAAAATGTTTGTGCCTTGAAATTTATATAAAATCTTCATCAAAATGGAGTTTTAGATTCATAATTTGCATTTGAACTCTAAATTTTCAATGTTATTTGATAGCTAGAATGCAATGTGATTATATTGAATAGGAAAATTTGAACTATATTTATTTCAATGTGTTGGCCTTGAGAATTGAATGTATTAATTTTATAATTTGTGTGAATTAATTGTAGTAATGGATTTCACTCCCTTTCATTTTCATTATTTCTATTTGAATTTCATAAAGCTAGTTTCTATGGATTTTATTTACACACAAAATATTTTGCATACTCATGGATGTTTAGACATCATAATATGATATATGTATCCTTTATACACTTTTAGTGTTAACATTCATGTTATTATTTTGCTTACATGGTGAATTAAACACATGTCTACATATTACTACTCTGCTCATAGTTGAGCTACATTTTAATATAACTTATTTTTTTAGTAGCGAGATAAAAGGATTATGACATGTAGATGTTCTAGTTGCCTAGGATAGTATGTATATTGGTGTAACACTCACCTTGTTTACACTTCAAGTTACCTTTTACAACATGTCACTTCTTCAATATATTGAACTGATGGATAATCACCTATTTAAAAAGAATTAAACACAAGATAACACTTCCAAAAGAATGTAATGGCACCCACTGCATGCCATTGAAGCAAATACAGCCTTCCACAGTAAATAAAAAGAAGTAAGAAGCTTGGGATAAAAAGAATTTTACATTAGCGAAGATCCTATTAAATCAGAAGAATTTGCATACACTAAAAGATGTAACTCAATTGGCACCAATAATGAATGGTGAATCACATCCAAAAACCACAACCCCTCTGCTCGATGGAGAAACAAACGCTACAAGCTATATAATCATACAATGAGAAGGCCATAAAAACAAATTCCATTTCAAAATAGAGAAAAAGGAAATGCATCCATCAGATGGATCAGATATGTCAGCACCAGTGCCACAAAAATTAATATGTAGAGACACCTGTTGAATCACGTATAAATACAGTGCTTACTTTAATTGGGCTAGGCTTAAAATAATGTCATTCTAGTTTCCCATGACTCAGCCTTTATAAATAATCCTATCGTAGTTCTTACATGGGCTCAGTCTCTTAGACCTTACACATTTGGGGTTGTGTATATATCCAAATCTCGAGTTTATCAACAACATTCACCCACAACTCAAAGCCTTAACAAAATAGATATAATGTTTGCAACAGACTCAGGTCTATCTGTCTACAAACACCTGACAATGTATATCATTTGCCCATGGCTTAAAAGCCTCTCAAAACAAGTCTATACATATATTCCCTCCATTCAGGACTGTGCAATCACATATACAATCATTTGTACCTATATATTCCCCAGCCAAGGGTCATACCAAATTGAAGAACTCCATTACACGGACTCGGTCTGTGTCTTCAAAGACAATAAGATGCTGACCACGCTCCATATCTTCCAAAATCAGAGACCACATTCCACGCAGACTCTCTGACATTTAGGATAGATGGTGAATATCTGCCATGTCATTATAAACTCTAGGAAAACATTTACACATTGATTTATCTTAGACAGTGGGTTGTAGGTATGCATGCCTGAGTACTCTATTCATACCCTGTTTAGGATTCTTACAACATTTCATGCATTCTAAACTTCCTGCAACCAAACACAAGTCTTGGATTGTTTCTCCTTCACAATAATTAATGGTTTATCATGCCTTTTCTTATGAAAATAGATATTCATTATTATTTATGCTCAAAGAAACACACACATAGATCTGCATACTGTGTAAGTCAAACCTCTTATACATGAGAGCATTATTTGCATATAATAACATGAAAATCAAATATTTGTCTTCTTAATCAATCAAGAATACTTACAAAATAGGAGTTACAATATCCCATGCTCAATGGCTTAACAAAGCCTTATGAGATACTTCATTTCTTCTCTTTTTCTTCACATGTAAACTCCTCTTTCTCCCTTACATTCTTACATACCTTGATCTCCTGATTCACCTCTTTATCTCTCTTCCTCTCTTCTCTACGTCCCACTGTCCTCTTCTGAATGAATTTTCTTTTGCTCTTTTTAAGATCCTCCTCTTTAACCTCTACGCCCAACTTGGGCTCAAGATAAAACAAAAATAGTTTTTAAATTGCAACAATATACCAAGGTTGAAATATTTTCAGCCACTCCTTTATTTTCTCAACAGCCCCAACAATTATTTTTTTACCTTTAATTTTTACAATTACTCCTCATTAACAACATTTTGGAGGGAAAAATAAAATAAATTGAAATTTGAATTCAAACATGAGTTGCATCCCAACGTAGCTATGTCTTGTATGTAGATGCTCCTGCATCATACTCTCCCTCTAGAAAAAATTTGAACCTTAGTTCAAATGAGATATCTCCTCAATGTTTTAGTCTTCATTCCATCCTTGGATCCCAATGTCTTGTTTCCAATACCAATGATTGTTTTTGTTTGGAATAGTCTTTGTGATTCATCTTGCTATTCTTTCTCTTTAGATATGTCCTTCTCATTTCTTTCTTAGCTACCATCTCCCGCTTCCATGCTTCTTCATCTTCATACATGTCTTCAAGATCTTCTTGTTGTTATTCTTGTTTCATGGGCTTCTCCAATGACTCATGTATGTCATTCACTTTAACAACCTTCATACCTGCATAAAAAACATTCAAAGCCACCTTAGAACCAAAATCTTTAGGCCATGAAGCCTCTTGGCTGCCTTCACATTCTTGCTCCTTGATCAAAACTGCCTTGACCTCTTTGCTTTGCTCTTGTCTTGTTTCACTCTTCCCAATGGTGTCTTCACCATGACTTGTACCTTCATTAATCTCTCTTGAATGACCAAACAACTCCTCCAACATTCTCAACTCTTTCTTCAGTAAGATCTCATCTATATCACTATCTTCATCAAACTTGGGTCCTTCTTTCTTAAGGATTACTTGCCCTTTACCTCTTATCTCATCTTTTCTTAGCTTGTCTTCGTGCAAACCAACTTCTTCAATATACTCATCAAATACAATTGAAGCACCCTTACCTTGTGTCTCCTTACTCTCTTCAACTTCTCTTTGAAGGCATCTTGTTTGTTGTTTATTTTCAATGAGGCATTGCTTTGCTGCATACTCTCCCCTTTCCTCATCATCCATCCATTTGGAACTCTCTTCTTGCTACATATTAGTCCACATAGCCACTTTCCATTTGTCATTTATCATGAAAATATCATTAAAGGATTCAAAAACATCATCATAAACCATTTGTTTACCTTTTACCTCTTTGGTATACCTCTCAAGCGTCCTGTCTTCATGGAATGCCTCTTCCATACTCACCATCTCACCTTCATTCTCTTGGTTGCTTGAATCACCTTCAATCCTCTTCCATTGACTTCTTGGTGTTGTTACCTCAACACTCACATCTTCTCTCTTTGCCTTCTTAGGTACCCATATTTGTTTCTTCTTCTCATCATTCGTCTTCTCAAACCATGTAGGCATCCTGCACCCATGCTCTTATACCAGCACTTCCTATTGCTTTGGAGTTTGCTTCTTCCACCATTTAGGCATCACATATCCATGGTTAATGGGAAACTTCACCTTTCTCTTTGCTTCTCTAACATGTATATCAAAAATTTCATGCTTATAATAAAAATCAATTTTTGAACTCACCTTTACCTCCTTAATGGGCTGCTCCATTAGTTCTTTGACTTGCATAGCTTTTTGATTATTTGTACTTTCTTCTTCCTTTATGCTTGACTATTCTCTTTCCTCTTCTTGGCATTCAATAGCATCACGGAAGTCATCCTCATCTTCTATCTCTCCTCTTGCTTTTAGGGGTTCCTCAACACCTTCCTCATGCATTAACCAATGCATCTCTTCTTCTTTATCAACAACAACAAACTCTCTTCTCTTTCTTGCACCAATCTCTTCATTCTTCAAGGCCTTTCTTTTGACCTTCACAAGGCTACTCATACCTGCAATTACCCATGTAAAGACAACATTCGATATAAAAACAAGAGACCACAAGGTCCCTATGAGTGTTCTCTTCACCAACACTCTCATCTTCTCAAGTGCTCTTCCTGGCACTTCATATTTTATTTATTCTCTTCTCTTGTTCTCCTCAATGAGAACCTTCTTCACAATCTCTTCCTCTAGTTGCTCACTTTGTAACCTACTCATCCTCTTGCCTTTATGGGCTTCTCTCTTCTTGGCAATCTCATTTTGCCTTCTTCTCCTCTTCATTAGGAGATCTATTGGCCACTTCATCCTCTTCTTCATTGGCCATACCCATGCTTGCTTGTCCATCTGTATCCAGGACTCATATCTATCTGCAAAATTAGCTAAATCTCTTTTCAAACTGTCAATCTCTTTATCAATTTCAATACTGGTCATACCTTTCTTCTTTTGGATGCTTCCTTTCTTCTTGGTGCCCTCATGTACCTTGCTGCTCTACTCTTTTCTCAACAATATTTCTATTTCTGAGATCTTCACCCAAGTATTTTGCACCTTGGTCTCTTGATCCCTTTAGGTCCACTTGTCTCACCCAAGCTTTTCTCCTTGACTGGTCTTTTGACAATCTCCTTGATCTCACCTAGGCCTTTTGCATCCTAGTCTTTTGATCCCCCTTAATGGCTTTATTGAGCTTCACACTGAGTCAATGGTCTGCAATATGACACTACTTTAACCAAATATCAATAATTTCTCAAATCCAAGCTTACCTTGCTTTGGATCTTCCTCTTGAGCATTCACTTGCTCCCTTACTTTTGAGCTTTCCAAGGTTCTCTTCTCTCTTGTCAAGCCTCAATGGCTCTAAGACTTCCTTTTCACCTGTTTGCTTCTCAAACACAATAAAATCAAATCAAATATCAAAGGTTACTTATACCTTTCCTCAACAGGGTCTTCTAGTGCTTTGTCCTATTGATACTTTTGCCAATCCTTGCAGCAACTTATTAGCAAACATGATCAATTACCAAATCCCAAGAGCTTTCAAGCTCTGATACCAAAAATGGTGTAACACTCACCTTGTTTACACTTCAAGTTACCTTTTACAACATGTCACTTCTTCAATATACTGAACTGATGGACAATCACCCATTTAAAAAGAATTAAACACAAGATAACCCTTCCAAAAGAATGTAATGGCACCCATTGCCTGCCATTGAAGCAAATACAACCTTCCATAGTAAATAAAAAGAAGAAGTAAGGAGCTTGGGATAAAAAGAATTTTACATTAGCGAAGATCCTATTAAATCAGAAGAATCTGCATACACTAAATATGTAACTCAATCGGCACCAATAATGAATGGTGAATCACAACCAAAAGCCACAACCCCTCTGTTCGGTGGAGAAACAAACACTGCAGGCTATATAATCATACAATGAGAAGGCCATAAAAACAAATTCCCTTTCAAAATAGAGAAAAAGGAAATGCATCCATCGGATGGATCAGATATGTTAGCACCAGTGCCACAAACATCAACACGTAGAGACACCTGTTGAATCACGTATAAATACAGTGCTTACTTTAATTGGACTGGGCTTAAAACAATGTCATTCTAGTTTCCCACAACTCATCCTTTGTAAATAATCCTATCATATTTTTTACATGGGCTCGGTCTCTTGGACCTTACACATTTGGGGTTGTGTATATGTCCACATCTCGGGTTTATCAACAACATTCGGCCACAACTCAAAGCCTTAACAAAATAGATATAATATTCGCAATAGACTCAGGTCTATCTGTCTACAAACACTTGATAATGTATATCATTCACTCGTGGCTTAAAAGCCTCTCAAAACAAGTCTATACATATATTCCCTCCATTCAGGACTATGTAATCACATATACAATCATTCGTACCTATATATTCCCTATCCAAGGGTCATACCAAATTAAAGAACCCCGTTACATGGAATCAATTTGTGTCTTCAAAGACAATAACATGCAGGCCACACTCCATATCTTCCAAAATCAAAGACCATGTTCCACGCAGGCTCTTTGACATTCAGGATAGATGGTGAATATCTGCCATGTCATTATAAACTCTAGGCAAACATTTACATGTTGATTTACCTTGGACAGTGGGTTGTAGGTATGCATGTCTGAGTACTCTGTTCATACCTTGTTTAGGATTCTTACAACATTTCATGCATTCTAAACTTCCTACAACCAAACACAAGTCTTGGATTGTTTCTCCTTCACAATAATTAACGGTTTCTCATGCCTTTTCTTATGAAAATATATATTCATTATTCTTTATGCTCAAAGAAACACACACAGAGATCTGTATACTATGTAAGTCAAACCTCTTATACATGAGAGCACTGTTTGCATATAATAACATGAAAATCAAATATTTTTCTTCTTAATCAATCAAGAATACTTACAATATAGGAGTTACAATATCCCATGCTCAATGGCTTAACAAAGCCTTATGAGATACTTCATTTATTCTCTTTTTCTTCACATGTAAACTCCTCTTTCTCCCTTACACTCTTACATACCTTGATCTCCTGA